>VYZS01018861.1:362-10657 GCA_013400695.1 Neodrepanis coruscans | reverse complement strand
GGAAGTGTTTCTTCCATGTGATGACAGTTTATAAGCATTTGTGTCACTTGTTACGTTTTGAGAGCATCTCTGGGGAGTTTTCTTGTTAAATGCAACAGGGAAACAAGAACTCTCTGAGGATGAAAAGGTTTGCTAATCAAGCTTGGTGACCATAGCAAATGCCATGACTGGTAAATAAGAAGTTTAGGACTTTGGCAGCTCTCCTGGAGCTACAACCCTTTTGCAATTTTTGAGCATGAACAGTCTGTGGCTAAGAAATTCCTCAGGAAGTCTAGTGCTCTCTGTTAAAAATCTAACTAGAAACCACAGATTTACAGCCCTAGAACAAGGTGTGGTTCTCTCTAAGGCAGCATACCTCTGGTTAGAGGGCTGAGGAAGAGGATTGGATCTACTTTTTTGGGGGGTTCAAGGGACATGCATCACCCTATTAGAAAAGTTGCCACGCATGAAGTCTCCATAATAACAATGTACTTGGAAGCATATTTACCTGGATTCGTGCAAGCAGTCATGCATCCTTCTAACTCACAGTGTGAGCTATCTAGGCACAGGCTGTCTCAGGAGGCATTTAGCTAAGCTGGTGTGTTACTGTACAGGCCAGAATGCACATTATTAGCTGGTACCCATGACTGCACTGACATTGCTGCCCTACTTCAGCACAGGGCTGGCTTGCCTTCAGCAGGTGCAGACAGTCAGTGCAGCAAATACATGAGAGCCACGCAACAGGGGAGGGAATTGGAAATCCAGTTAAGTCTATGAACAGGAGGGAGGCACAAAATGTGAATACTTCTGAAAATCCTGTTACTTGTTCAGCTTTCTTACTGGGGATCTAGATGCCTCATTTTGGGTTTCCTATCCTTGCTTGTGTTGTCTTCATTTCTCACCTGGATATCTTCTCTGTTTTCACTATTTTTCCTGAGCAGTTGTTTCTGTTTATCTTCTACTAGACTATTTTGCCTGATACCTAGCTGAAAACAACTCTGCTGTTGCAGCTGAGGAAGGGAGCACTGCTGTTCCCAAGAGAACATTCTTCTCCCATGAATGTAACATGATGCTTTTGAGTAAAATCTCCAAATAAGCGACATCTCTTTAATTTGACACAACTCTGCATTACTCTTTCCTATCTAACACTTTGCCTCATACTACTCTTCTGTATTCACCTTCCTGCCTGCAATGGTCTGTCTCCTGTGAATTTTTGTCATTTGAAGTATTCCTTATCCCGACAGTGAGAGTCAGATCACATGGAGCATGAATATGACAGACAGACTATGGAACCTCAACGTAATATGTTGCAAGGTGAGCATGCTGTGTTGGGTAGCTCACCTATGTTTTAAAAAGCATAAAGCCCATAGAATTTTAACATAAAATTAAAGACTGCCAGATCAATTCAAATTGATTTTTTTTGTGCTACATTTTTGAGATCTTTTTTGGCCTCATCTTCAGGAATAAAATGTGTGGTGAACCCAGATAGTTAAAACTGTGAGGCATCTTTATATAGTGCATTAGGAACCGACTACAGAAAAATATGTTTTGGTCTCTTTGATGGGATATTTGGGACCCAGGGAGGCTAGGCTATCTACTAGTGTACTTACACCATACTACTGCCTTAGTAAAAAAAAATAAAGAGAGATTCCTGGCTTTGAGTCTGGCCCTCTAATGTAATTGTGCACCCTTAGAAATGCCAAGTGTCATCCTGTTCCCACAGGATGTGAAAGGGCAATCTTGACCACACAGTATTGCCTGATCTCCATATCTGGAGTATTTATGTCCAAATGTGACACCCTGCGTCTATATGAATGTTTGGCTTCCGCCCAGCATCTTATAGCATGACAGTAGAATCAGTGCAGTGCTGATGCTATTTTCTCAGGAATAGAATGTGAAGCTAATCTAAGTATGCATTCAAGAGCAGCCTAAGATATTTAAGTGAGTTGATGGTAGGTCCATTATACCCCTCATTTTCAGTACTACTGTGAGAATTACTTCACTTTCCCTTATTTTCATTTTTCTAAACTGCCAATTAGAACAATATTCTCTCAGTGTAAAGTGCTTTGATAGCTTCCAAATAGAATTTCTATAAGTAAACCGTGAGTTTATTATAATTCTAGACTTTCAGTTTCACTATAGGGAGAATGCATTAATTATACAAAGTAGACCAAAGTTTAGCAATGCTAATGGCACACAGCCTATTAAAAATTTCTGAGAGGTGTCTTGAAACTTGGGACTGTTGCCCATATGCTTTTGAGCTGGCTCAGAGATGATACAATCTGTTGTAATCTTCAAGTTCTGGGTTGAACTTTGTGCTCTTGATAATTTTAAGGGTGGATAACTGAAGGCAGACATGGTTACTTGCTGAAAAAGTAGGATGGCAATATGTGTGTTCTCTGTATTGAATGTGCCTATGCTCATTTCTGTCCTTAGCCTTGTAAGCTACATGGAAAATATGTGCCCATATATGTCCCCAAAAATCAAGTGGATCTTTCTGGGATCACTGCAGTTTTTAAAAGATCTTCACAGGGATGTTCACTTGAACACATAAAGAGGCAGCACTGGTTTGCTCTCTGCCATACAGCACAGAATTGTTGTACTTGATAGTTCAAGAATACCTGGACAAACCTCTCCAACCGTGCCCTGTGAATGTTCAGAAGGACCAAAAAAGATGACTAGAAGTTTTGGGCACCCTATCTCTTTAGAATGAGATAAGAAGGGGAATGTGGGAAAGCATTCAGCCAATGGCAAGATAAGCTTGAATGTCAAGAGTTTCCCACTGGCACAGAATGAAGTGAAAGTATTCACTGACTCCTGCAGCCTCAGGGCTGAGACACAGCAACCAGAGCATTGTTTCCAAGTGAGGACCTTGCAAAGATCATAGATTAAAATCCCCTGTCTGAATGCCCAGAACCTGTGACAAAACTTAGACCCTAAATCTGTGGCTCAGGTTTGTTCCTGAAAAAATACCTACCCGATTAAATTAACATTAAACTGTTTCTAGACTTTTGTCTAGAAAGACTGCTATTTTTCTACAATGTGTGGACAAAAATGCAAAGCTCCAACAAATAAGATCTTTATTAGCAAGTTGAGTTCCCAGATTTGAAAGACAAGAAAAGGAATTACTATGGTCTAGAAGAAGGAAAGCGGTCCAGTTGCACAGGATGGTGATGCAGAGACAGAGCAATTGGTTTCATCAAACAAGATGGGTAAATCTCTGACAAAAGTTTTTCTAAACTTCAAAAATCAATCCAGTTAATTTTTATATTTTAAAACTAAAAAGTTTTCCTTAGAACTAACATCTTAAAAATCCATGGCTGGAGCAGCTAAGGACTAGATGTTATGGGAAGTATTCTCTTTTGAGCTCATACTCTGAATCTTTTTATGGTAAACAGGGAAAGAGAGAGGAAGGCACTTAGTATTAGGACTGTCTCAATTGATCTCTTTTAGATCCTTATTTAAGGATTATATGAATCACACATTAGGGAAAACTTTCCACTGAAAAGTCTAGGTGTCTCAAATATAGATATTTATTGGTACAGATGTACCCCAATGCAGATTGTGATTTTCTGTAATGTTTTTTTCCATAGTTCAGCCTCTCTGTGTCTCTCTGTCTCAAGTAGAGAGTTGTTTTCTGAATGTTGACTATGACAGAATATTACCAATAAAATCACTGGAAAAGAAAAGCAAATCTAAACCTATTCAAACAGCTCTCTAAAAATCAAATTGAAGTTGTGCCTTCACAGAATGAGTTGTTTTAATGGATATTCAAAAGCCAGAAGGTTTCTTGTTTAGTTTAAGCAAGTGGCTTTCAATGGAAATTTTTCTATTACTCTATTAGCAGGAAATAAGTCAATAGAATTTAGAAATTGTATAATACAAATGTTAGAATGTTGTGTGTTCTACATCTATGTTAGAAGTAAACACAATGTGGATATAATAGAAATGTGCTTTCTGTTCCTTCTTTTAAATTTAAAATTATCTGAAAAACACTGTCCACTTGCATAACAGAGAACCACTTAAAGCCACCCTAATTTCTTGAAGTAACAGGAATATTTAAGTGCAGCCTCCCACAGAGGTAGCTTTTCATAGTGATCATTGGTGCTAATTTTCACTTCCACCTGAAAAACAGTGCTTTTCCTCTCCTATACCTTAGATACCAAAGACAATTAACTATTGAAAAATAGTATGGGGCTGGTTTTGATTTTTTCCCTAATGATTCTTCCTTTAGGTGTCTGTTTCTAGGTGTCTGTTTTCTTGCTCTGAGAAAATCATACTAACTCTGCTGTTTTCTAATTCTTCAGTGTTTGATTTTTCACCCTTAACGTTTTGGAATGTCAATTCTGCATGTAATATATATCTTGTTGACAGTTTGAGTGCTCACTGAGTAGCTCATACTCATTGATTCCTGGCCAGTGGGTGAATGACCCTTTTTTTTTTTTTTTTTCAATTTTCAGAACTCCTTTAAGCTCCCTCCTGTTTCTCTTCTTCCAAGGTGATATAGCTGCCTGACAAGCAGGAGGTCTCCTCTTCCCTGTGGTGCTCACCTCAGCTGAGGTTACATGCAAGAAAAAAAATTTACAAATTGTCAAAATCAGAGAGCTGGTTTTTATGGTGTTTCAACAGAAATGTAAAAATGTAAAGCAGTTTGGCTTTTTCTACTTGTGGAACCAGGCTAAAAGCCCAGTAGGTGCTGTGTATTGCTCCATAAGCAGCTGGTTCAAACTGAGGAGCATCCGTCACCCTCCCAGCACTGCAACTTCCTCACCCTCCCAGATGGGAATGATCAGTACCACAGATTTTTACACCCTGTAAAAGGCTTTAGTCTGGGCTTTTTTGCCTCTGTTTTCTTTTATCACTCTTTTGTGCTCTCTGTAAACTGGGACATCTGCACATGGGTTGCCTGTTATTTGAAGAGGAGGGTCAGTGGGAAAGAATCAGTCCTGGCTGAAGGGGAGGCTTCTGTACAGCATTCTTGCTGTGATCGAGTTTTTGAGAGAAGGAGGAGAAAGATGCTCTGCGAAGTTATCTGAGGGATGTGAGGAGCAGGGCAAGATTTGATTCTTTTCAATTGAGTTGGTTTTCAGTTGGAAGTTATCCTAGGGCCCTGAGGGTGTCTGACTGCCTCTGTCCATCCCCTAGGGTTGTCACTGCACAGGACTCCATTTCAGCTCCTGGGATCTCCACAGTAGGGCCAGTCTCCTGTTCCCCACAGCTCTACCCAGCCATGGAGGTCCCCCCAGCCAAGCCCCTTGACAGGCCCATATTCAGGCCCATCATCAGTCCATACCACGGATTTTCCAGGGCTAAGTCTGCCTCCAGTGCTTTCCACCGCCCTGCCCAGCCAGTCTCCATAGTTCCCAGCCTCCAGGAAACTGCTGACCCATGACCAGCTGTCCTGGGCCACCTTTTTGTCACTGGTAAATTAAGCACTATGAAGGCAGGTGAGTAGGAAAGTCCTCTTGACCTGAGCACAAATCAGAAACACCCACTGTAATTCCCTCATGCCTAAATCCACTCATTTTATTATCAAGTTCAGTGAGACTAATCAAGCATGACTTTCAAAACAAAAGGTGGGTTTTGAGGTGTTTTTAAAGACAGGATTTATAGTTCTCACATATGCACTTGCTGAAATGTATGTCATGCCTTGTCTTCCTGTATATTCATACAGAACTTAGCCTGAGAAGCTATTCCATTTAATACCAGAATTATCTCATTATTGGGTATGCAGGCACCTGTTCAAAAATATATCTAAAGACCTTTATTAGGCTTATTTAAAATTTGTAATTAGTGCTTTGCAGCCCTTATTTAGAATCAGATTCCTGTGAATTTGTTAGAAATTGCAGGAGATGTAAACAAAGTTCCTTGACATAAAAACTGCTGTGGCAGCTGTAAACAATATGCATTATTCCCATAACATTTAAGTTGCAATAGATTTGTTTTATGCCTTCCTTAGTGCTTTAACTGTTTGAAGTTAAAATTTCAAAGCAACCACCTCTTACTAAATCATTGTCTGAAATCAGTGTAATAGCTACATTCTTAATGGCCAAAGAGTACAGCCAAAACAAACAAACCTGTTGACCAAAGGAAAACATGTACACATTGATATAAACTATTAAAACACATTATAAACTCTTTTCTTAAATAGTTTGTTGGGTTGTTTTTTTTTACTTCCTTTAAAAGTGCCAGAAATTCGTCCTGTCTTTCATTTTCATGGGTAGTCACATGCATGACAGTGGAAATATCTTCAAAAACCTATGCAATCCACGCAGGTTGTCAGAAAAGAGACATATTTTAACATTGGTCATTCTTTTAATCATCTTGACTCTTGCTAGTTCCCTTCCTATTGCACACAAATCTCTTCTTGGAGTTAAGAGCAAATTCAGAGTGGGGATCATGGAGGTCATGGTTTGCTTATCCCTTCAACTGAAAGGAGAGCTTGCTGTAAAATATTGCTTCTCGTCATATATCCCTTCTTTTCTGCACATCAGTCACTGCAAACTGCAGAAGCTTTCAACACTTTAAAGGTTAGAGACCTGCTGTGTCAGTAAAGGACAGAACAGCACCAACAGGGCTTTATGGGTTTTCCATTCCTCTTTGTGTTCCTCTGATTTCCTTTGTCCATCCCCACTGGTGAGGGTGGGAGAAAAAGAGGCTCAAATCGCAGGGCCCTTACTTCAGGCATAAGGAATGTGGCTTTCGAAGTTCAGCCAAGTATGAGCTACCAAGATAAAACACTCTTAAAGTGTAAACTTTCAGCCAGCAGCACCTTATTCTATACATCTGTAGTGCTCAACACAATGCAGACCTGCTCTTTACTGGAGAAGAGGCAATACCACAGAACTATTGATAGCACTGAAAACTAACCAGAGTAATATAACGTGTCCTTTGCTATAATGATAGAGTCAACAGTACTTTTATTTTCATCCTGATTAAATAAACCTTATCTTAGTAAATGTTTCTTCTTGTTTGTACCAGCTTATAACCTTCCTCAGCTAAGAATCAGAACACTTCAATGTTTTTCTCCAGCTCACTGACCAGAAGGAATGCTGGGGAGTGAAAGAGAGTGACCACTCAAACTTTTGTGTGTTGAAGGTCCTTAATATAATATTTTCATTTATTTCCCTTTTCATTTTATTTACCGTTAGCCAGCACCTAATAATAGGTTGATACAGCAATATATTTCAAATCCAAATTACTAATTTATTAGTAAGTTCTAATGGACTGATTCAATTTCACTTAAACATGGTTGCCAAACTCCCAGAGAACAACTTGCAGCTAGTAACAATTTTTTGTTTCCCAGAATGTGGAGTTACAGTAACTTTTCATAATACTGCAGCAAAGTTACTACTGAGAAATTTACTTGGGAGTTAAAAACACATTGTGGTTATATACCTTTTCTGTGAGACACAGTGAACGTCAACTTGGGGGCAGCAGTAATCACTAGTGGAGTACCAAGTTCATTGAATCCCTGCATGTTGCCTTTAGGAAGAGCAGTGCCACAGATAAATGTAAGTTTGTCTCTCTGTAGCATTTGCTACTTTTTGCATGTTTTTGTCATTTGCGTCAAGGAGGACAGGTTAAACAACTTTTTGTTCAAGCTGACAGTGCATGGTGACTTAACCCTCTGTATTTCAGGACTGTGCATCTTTCCTACCATCTGACACCACCAATAGGGCACAGCATGTCTTCAGTTTATTCAACACAAAAGCATTTCCGGTTTTGTGTAATACCTGTCATTTTGGTTATTTGACCCTCAGAGATTATATTTTACATCCCTGAATTGTAAAAGGAATATATTTACATTCTTAGATTACTGGGAATTCTTAAAAACATTTTCTGTGTGCATTACAGTTAAAAAAAGACCAGGTAACAACTATTGCCAGTAAACTATTTCATCTTTAATAAAGGGTTTATGTAATGCTGACAACAATTAAAATGTTGTAGTTAGGTAAGTGCCAGAAGTTGGAAGTCACGGACAAATTTCAGCTATGCTACTACTGGAGATATTTAGGCTTCAAATTTATTTTTGTACTGGGGGGTTGTTTGGGTTTTTTGTTTTTTGGGGTTTTTTTGTTCATTTTGTTTGTTAGTTTGGGGGGGGGTTGTTTTGTTTTGTTTTGTTTTTTGTTTAGGATCATATAGTTGATGATCTATTTTTTGTGGTGATTGGACTAAGTAAATATGAGATCAAAGCATATTGTTACCATCTCAAGATGTTGGTAAATAGCAACAGAAGCATGGTGTGGAACAGATGGGTGTTCTCACTTGTTTGGCAGGTGAGCAATTTATCTGCAAATGGAAGGCTTCCAGCTCAGCTTTGTGGGACTGCAGCACACAGTATAGTGAAGAGTGCAGAATATGGATATCTATCTGTCTAGCTTCTTGAGTAAATAATGTAAATGAATAACCAGTTCATATCAAAGAAAATGAAGTGATCAGTTAGAGAGGGAAGGAAGCCAGGAAAAATATCTGAAGGCATCAGAGTTGGTGAGAAACATTGTGATGGACTATAGTAAGATTTCCACGGAGAGATATTTAACTATGCTGTGTTGAATTATTAGCTTGCTATATTAGTAGTATTTTATACAATAATGTTTCACAGAAAAAAATGCATCCTACTTGGATGGGAAAAGTAAGATTTCTTGTAACTTTGCTAGTTTTATGAATAGTAGTTTCATTTTAAGTTCTGTTTTGTTGTATTATTTTAAATTTTATGGAGTAATAATAAATCTGCCTGTGGGTTTGTTTCACACAAGTCTTGTTACCAAAGTGATTAAACACGGGGCACTGTGTTCAGTTCCCACCCATTAAAGTTTAATCTTTAGCCACCTGGTTGTTCCGTGACATACTTTGGACTACTGATACCATAAACCTACATGGCAACTCTTAAAATTAAATTGTAACAAAGGGAATATATTTGAAACAAGAAGTAGAGAGATTGTTAATGTGAGTAATTACTGCCTTGGGCTCAGATCAACTGAGGGCCTGCTGAGATCATGGGTAGATCGAGCTGCTTTGCAGGATGCTCTTGGGAACTGCTGTACTTCTCTGGGAGCTGTGGATGATGCTGTCTTCTATGTCATTTGTTATTAAAACAAACAATTAAACCCNTGTCAGGCAATGTGGACCATTTAGAAATGTTCAACTTTCTCCTGTGCTCAAAGTTCTATTTGTTTTGGAATTTGAGATTATAACTTAGTTTTCTGATTTTGAAGCCTGAAGATACTGGATACTGAAGTCCTGCCTTTAGAGTGCTGCAAATAAAGCAAATTTTTATTATTTTTTTTTCCTCTTTAGAAGAATATAATACATATTTGTATGGAAACTTATTGTAATGGGACTATATTGATCTTTCCTCCCAAAGTGTCAAGTCTTGAGACTGCATGCATAGTGGAGCTCTTGAGTGCCAACACTGAGCAGATAGCACGTTGAGGCAGTTGGAATGTTTGCTTTAGTTGCACTTCCAAAACTTGGTCAAGAATAACTGCATATGTACGTAAATATGTGACAAATCTACAGGAGACTGAAAGAGCTCCCTGGCAGCTTGACTGCTTTTGTAGCAGGATTACTTTGTGGCTTTTGTTGGCTGGTTCTTCTTAATAATCTTTTTTTCTGCAAACTACTCCAGCAAGATAATCCTACTATCAAAATCATAGCATTTGAGTGGCTGTGAGGAGTTTGTTTGATGATGCCTGTTACAGGGTAAGTAGCTTCTTTTAAAGATGAGTCCAAATATCCAAGTCCCCTTGGGAACAAAACAGCACACATTGCTGTGGACAAATATAGAATACAGATTCCCAGCTTGCAGTCTCAAACAGAACTCTGAATCACACTTAGGCCCCACATGATTAGAAAAATACTAATATTCTAACTGTAAAAAAGAGAATTTTAGATAAGGGTTATATTCAAGTGAGTTGTCTAGAGCTGGAGGTTTTCCTTGTAAACAGAATTGAAAGGTACTAATGCCTAACAGCAAGGAAAGTGGAGAGGAAAATTGTTCATGAGGACAAGTGTCTCCCTTCTTTTGTTGGTGCTCTAGAGTAAAGCTTGATTACTGAATTAGAGTCCATCTTGTGGAGTTATTAGGCATAGTGGGAAGTAAATGGAGAGACGAAAACCAAGGCAGCAGGACAGAATATGGGAAAGGACACAGTTTAAAGTTCAGACATAAAAGAAACAGCAATAAGATGCACCCTAAGACTCCACTGCAGAACTATACTAAGCACATAAAAGGGCAGGCTTCTTGAAACACATACACAAGCACATTTTAGTGCTGTGATTTTTTACAAAAGGCTTCTTGAAGTATCTGT
>VYZS01018839.1:14935-28678 GCA_013400695.1 Neodrepanis coruscans | reverse complement strand
GGCGCAGCCCCGCGACTCCCGGCGCAGCCGCGGCCGCCGGGCTCCCTCTCCTGGGCGGCCGAGGGGTGGGCACGGACGGGGGGCGGCCGTCAGCCCCGCCGGGGCAGCGGCGGTACCCAGGGGACGGGACTCGACGCGTCCCCCCGTGCCCTCCCCGCGCCCCCTCAGCCCGGACCCGCGGCTGACGCAGGCGACCGGCACCGTTATCCTGCGGGCAGGCAGGGAGGCAGTGGGGAAAACCCACAGCCCAGGCTCCCAGGGGTGTGTGGCTGCTTAGGAGCCGCATCCCGACTGACTCGTGCGGGCTCAGGCGAGGGCAAAAAGGGGGACAAACACCGCGTAGCCGCGGCACCCCCGAAGGCAGAGAAAGCCCGGTGCAACTGGACCTGCCTCTCTCTTCAAAACCTCTTTTCTCCTTTCCAAATAATCTTTCCCGTTCGGTAGTAAGCAACAAAACGAGAGCGGTTATTCCTCAAACCCCGTCGTTCTCTAGAAGGGTTTTTGCTTGCTTACCTTAGCTGCAACAGGCAGTGAAAGATGAACATGCTGATTTGCAGCCTTTGCACAGGAATCTTACCCCCAAAATAACCAGAAAATAATTAAAAACATCACAGGGAGGTTAAGAAACCTCCTAGAAGAACAAATACTCTCACTAAATTCCCAACATAAATTTCGTGAGGTTCAGCACTAGTGAAGTTGCTTTTGTGCCATCTATAATTTTTCATAATGTCAGTTAAAGCAGATACAGTGCTAAGATAACCTTGACTAGTTAACTGAAACAGTTATTTTCCTTTCCCCTTCTCTTTCTTTTTTTATAAATTTTAACTGCTTCTCAGCAAGTTCTCATTCCTCCTCAGCCTCCTCCTGCTTATTATCCTGTCCTTTAATCATCGTTCATCCCCAGAGGAGGTTGAAAATAGACAAGAAGATGAATCCTGTGCTGTTTGGTAATAGAGATCTCTAATGAAAGTCGCTGTGAGTTTTCTTTTTATATTTTCAAGATTTTTTCTTTTGTCTCCTTCTTAAAGAACCACACAGGTGAAGTTCACTGCATGATACATATTTTCTGAAAAGGTAGCACACTCCAGTTTTCCATAGAAACCCTGGGCTGAAGGGAACATTGCCTCTATAACAAGTCACCAAGCACATTTGATTTTATTTGCAAGAAGAGGCTCTCCTAAGGTTACTTTCTACCACAGCCATCCTAGATTATTCCAGGAGAAATCACAACTCTTGAGCACACAAAAAGCAGAATTTTCAAAGCATATTGGAAAGAAACACTGACGTACACATTGCAGAGGAGAGAGCAGTCTGCTTTCAAGCATCTGCCAACCAGCACATCCAGTGAACTCTTCAGTTCATTTTTGCCAGGGAGTGGCCTTTCCTGGGGAATAGGCTGGATTAAGCATTGGAAGAGCCTAATGCTGCTCAAATGAGTAAGAGTTTCAAACTTTCATTTGAATCTGACATTAAGAAAAAACCTTTTATCTTCCTACCCACAAGAGCCCATAAGGTTCTCACAGTCCTTATTGTTTTGGCAATTCAAATATCAGTTCCAAAAGCTAGAACCTGTCTCCTGTGTCTTCTCTAAGTTTGTGTGAGCAGTTTAGGGATGAACATGAGGTCTGGCTCAGCCCGGACTGCACTAGCGTAGCAAAGCCCCTTCAGCAGCTACAGTGGTTTCAAACACCAGCAGTTCATGCAGGGCACCCTGCTGTACTCATTTGTCATTTCAGCTAATTTATAAGCTTTTAAAACTTTCATGACTTAATAGTCATACCCAAGTGAGGAAAAAAAGTGAAATCCATTAAACCCATATTATTATTTAAGTAAAGTTAGTGGTGGGATTAGGCAGCAAATTGATATGAATCTGGGAACTCATTACACAAGTGCTGGATGAATATTTCTTTTGCTGCTCTCTAACCATCTGATCCCAGCCAGTGCAAGAAGGATCAGCTCTTGTCCAGGTCTGGACTTCTCTAAAACTGCCAGCAACATAATGATGGCACAGGTGTTTCCTGGAAATTCAGAAACATGCACAGCTTGTTTAATTCTCCCTGGGTACCCACATAAAACAGTTGATTAATTTTATTTAATGCTTTTCAATCACTCCTGACTGATGCTGGAATCAAAGCAATGCCCAGCAAAGGAAAGCTTTTCTATCTCTGTTCCCACTCTGTGAGGCACCTGCTCCTCCCAGGGGACTCTGGTTGGAGAAGGTCCTACTTTGTCCATATGAAGGTCCAAATGATCTTCATACAAACGGTAATTAGCTATTGGAAGACCAAGCTAGAGGTGAACAAAGCCCATATCAGAGATTCAGAGGTAAACATACAAAACAGTTCACACACTAGAGCAGGAGAAAGGCAACTGAATTTACAAAATATATTACAGTACATGGATACAAAATGTACTTACGTCACTCTTAGGATGCCTTTTTGCATCTGGGATTTATTAAATATAAAATCGGCTGAGGCATGTTATCAGCAATAATGTCTAAGAGAGCTGTCAGTTGGTAAATACCTTGTTATAGTAATCAGATGAGAAAATTTTAGCCTCAATGTAACATTCTCAGGAAAATCAGGGATTCTTGGAAGTCAAAAAACAGCTATGAACTCTTTTAAAGATCAGTGAAGCACATTGTTTAAACTGATAATATCACGTTGGATATTCCACAAGAAAAACTACAATAGTGAATACAAAAGCACAAACACAAGAGTGGCAGAAGAAAAAACTATTACTAACAACTCCAAGGATCAGTCTTGAATGATAAAGATACATCAAGCTGGGAGAAAGGATGAGCAAGAGAAATGAATTCTAGCCCCAAACATTGACAACAAGAGGCCTAAATATTCAGTATTGAGTGTGGGCACTTTTTTTTAACTGTAGATTATAGGCTTGTCTACCTGCAGCTGGCCCTCAGTGTCTGGAGGATTCAGTAAGGCTGATCTCTAAAAGTATATTAGTGCCCTTGTGATGTTGACCTGTGAACTATTTCCAGTGGCAACCATTGCACAAAGCATCCCTGCATATCAGGTCACTGGTGAAGTATGTGAGGAAATCTGAACACTGACATGGAAAAAGAAAATAAAAAAAGCCCAGCCAAAAACACCATGTATGAAAGTCTGAATTTAAATTACTCACTTGAGGCAGCTAATTCAGGTGGTGGCAGTGCTGGACACAGAGGGAGGGTATAAATAGGAAGGATTTGCTGCTTCCTGGGATCTGGAGAGTGCTCACAAGGAGGGATCAGGCACTGCTGCTCCCTTGGCATCTCCCCTCCTGGGATATTGATGCTCAACTCTCAGAGCTCAGCCAGGAGAGCCCAGCTCCATCCCTGAGCCACAGTGTTTGGAGCCTGCAGAAATTATTTCTGTTCTGTGGGAGATCAAGCAGCAGCCTTTCAAAAAGCTGCCTCGTGTCACACACAAGCTTGAGGAGTAGGGGAAAAAACATCATCTGGCTGCTTTTAAAGGGAAAGGAGCAGTGTTCCCCTCCCACCCCTTTCTGCTCAGAGCCCCTTCAGGCTCTGGTTCCCTTTCCCTCCCTCGCCAGTGATCCCTCTCTACACCTGCAAACCCGGAGCAGAGCTTATGGGTTTCAGACACAAATCCCCAGATTTTACAACAAAATGGCTCTTTTTGGAGAGATTAGGAAGACAGCAAAGAAAGAGAAGAACCAAACCTGCAGCCAGGGAACCAAGCAGAAGTTGTCACCTAACCAGTCCCCAGCCCCAGGAGCTGCGGGTTATTTCAGCTCTGCGTGATGCTGCAAATAACTGTGTTATTTAATTGGCAGAGCTTATGCAGTGACTTTTTATGGGGTTTTTCCAGTTCCACCTACTCACTCCCACAGGACCAGAGAAAAATTTTCCTACAAGGAACACTTGGAGTGACCTTCCTCTTGCATCTCTATCTGCTCCATCGATCCAAAGGCCAATATTGGATCTTAAATCACCATGGATATCCCTTGAGAAGGGAAATCTAAAATTTCCCCCCTTCTCTTTCTGGGATTTCCATCTGCCAAAGATATGGGATAGGAGAGGGATTACTGCCCTGACAACACTTCCCTCTAGAGCGGGTAGAGAGCCAAACTGCAGAGGATGATGAGAATAAATTATAGCTGAGAGGAGAAGAGAGGAGAGGAGAGCTCTAAGGAAAGAAAAATTCTTCCTCTGACTGTCTCATCCCTGCAGCACAGCAGAACAGTGCCAGGAAATCCACATTAAACCAGCAACACTCTTTCTCTAAAACCCAATCTACACCAACAAATACAAAATACCTCAAATTTACGATCATTTCACTGACAAATGTAGACACTGGATGTACTGCTGAATTTAATATTCTAATCCACATATATAAAAACCCTACATGGTTGATTGCTGAGGACCCACTATATGAAGTGCCTCATAAACTGGTAAATCAACACAAAAATGCAGACTGGGCCATTGCCTCCCAATTTAGGCCTTATTTGCATATGCTTTTTGTTGAATACTGTATAGCTTTCATTTTTTCTTTCATTCCACACTGGACAGACAATTTAGACCCTCAGGAAAAAAACTGAATATATGAATCAAAAGAAAAGTCATGGAAAAAATGACAGCACTTTTTATGTTAAAGATGGCTTTGACATATTAATTAGTATCTCAGAAATGAAATAAAGCCAGTGATACAGAATGATTCATTAGAATGAAATTAATCTGAGGAATAATTAATTCTGAGGGAATAGATAAAAAGAATACAAATATATATATCAGCAGCAAAACTCTTCACCGATGAGTTGTGACAGTGATTTCTCACAGCAGTGGATGAGACTGGATAATACAATTTTCTCAGCAGATGGTTTGGTAGGTGGCACTCTCCCTCCTAAATTGGTGTTACAGATTTACTTCTGAGTTGCATGTCAGCATCAAATAGATCCTTGCCCTTATTCCAGCCCATTCCCTGATAGATGGATGAAGATGAATTGTTTAAGAGAAGATTTTGGTGGTTTTCTGGTGCAGGACATACGATGATGAAAAGCATGCTTGGTACCTACAACAAGTGAGCAATAGTTTTCCCTAGAGCTGATCATGAAGTTCACATTATTACACATCCAGCATGGTCAGGCTTGGCACCTTTGCCATCAGCAGGCTACAACTCCTTGAATTAAAGATAAATAAACTAATACTTACCATAAAAATAGAAGCATCACTTACTGTTTGTAGTGAAGACTGACAGCAGCATTTCAGACCTGCACTGCAGGAGCCAGAGGAGCCCAGCCACGGGTCTCTGCAAGGAGGGCAGCCCCACAGTGTCCAAGGAGCACAGCATGTCCAGTTGTGGTAGAGAGGGTCAACCAGCAGTCCAGGAATGACCAGAGCACTCCAAATGTTCCAGCCCTGGAGCTTTGCTGTCTCAGGCAGCATTTTCCCATCTGCAGCAACCTGGACAACTGTGGTTATGATGCTGCAGTTCTACCTTCAGGTTTTGGGATTAAACTGTTCTCCAAGGCAAGCTGCTGGTTGTCAAAGTCAGATCACACAGTCTGGGCTTGATGGCAGTCAAAAATATTCCACCAAGTTCAGTAAAACATTGGAACAATACTCAAAACAAGAATCACTTCCAAGGTCTAAACTTTGTGCTGCTTCATTCCTCCTGACATGACTTTCATTCAAACTTTTGGAAAACCCAGTGGTGCAACTGGATTACCCCAAACTACAATATAATCCCAAATTCACTTTCCCCTAGCTCACCTGGATATGTCATCCTGTTCCAGCCTTTGTGCCTGTCTCACCAGGACTGTTTCATTCTCACAACATGGGTAACACCTCCCTCTTTGCATCCTGCCTCGATGTCCTTGACTTTTCCCTGCCCTGTGTTGCAAAGAGTCGTTGCTGAGACAGTCTCTAACAGACTGTACTTTTCCAGGCTGAAAATGTTCCCTGAGTTTTACCGTCCATTTGTCAACATCTGTCCCAAGGTCAAGAGTGTTCCAAGCCAGCCAGTTCTCCCTTCTCCCTTCCTGCAAAGCTCAGCTGCCCAGGGCTGGATTTTGTGCACATTAGGGCTCAGCTCCACCAATACAGGCATCCAGTGTCTCTTCCTTAGTGCTTCAAACCAGTCTTCTCCACTTAGGAGACACTAAAACCAGGGGTGTCTTCTAGATATAAGTTTCATTTTGGGAAAGACTACAGGATCTGTTCCTATCTACTTTCTAGTTTCTCCGCCTTTTACAGTGATTTTCTCCTGCTCTTTTCTCAGCATTTTGTTCTGAGTCTCCTCTGTGTCTTTATGAACTATGGAAAGCTCCAGCACAATCATCACCAGAACACTCCTGCAGAGGGCACCGGGGTTTCACCAACCAGGGGAACCTCAGGGGAGCCAAAAGGGCCACCAGAATCTCTGACTGACAGTCACAGACTGATGGTCCAAGTGGGACCAGGAGCAATGGCCTTGAGTTGCTCCAGGGGAGGACTGGATTGGATAGTAGAAAAAATATCTTCACCCAAAGTCCTGGAAGAGGCTGTCCAGGGCAGTGATGGAGTCACCATCCCTGGAGGGATTTAAAAGACATGCAGATGTGGCATTTGGGGACATGGGCTAGTGGTGACCTTGACAGTGCTGGGGAAATGGTGGCACTTACTGATCATAATGGTCTTTCACCAACCTAAATGATTCTATGATTCTATTTTATTAGGAATTCACCTGCTTTTGTAGGATTTTCCTAGTGATCTCTGGAAATATACCACCCAGCTTTCTAGGAGTTTCTACCCAGCTTTCAATAAATTTCATATTGTCTTCTAGGAAACCTCCCCTTTGCTTTCCAAGTATTTGTTATTCCTAAACAGGAACTTACTTGCTTTAAAGGAATTTCCATGTACTTTCAAGAAATCCCTAATGACCTAGAAATTTCCCTGATGTTTTTTAGTAATTGTGTACTACTTACAGGAATTCCTTTGTGCTTCCAGAAGTTCCCTCCTTCTCTTTAGAAATTTGCAACAGCTTTCTAAGAACTGTGCATGTCTTTCTAGGATTTCTCCACTGCTGTATAGCAACTCCCCCTTACTTCACAAGAAATTCCCTCCAGCTTTCTGGGAATTTGTAGCCAATTTTCTCAGAATTCACATTTTGCTTTCCCAGAGTCCTCCCACAGCTTTCTAGGAATTCAGTTTTGCTTTCTAAGCATTTCACATAGTTTTTCCAGGAATGCCCTCTAGTTTTCTTGGGCTTTCACATGGTTTTATAGACATTTTCCACTCCTTTATAGGAATTTCTTGCCACTATGACTCTCACTGCTCTCTAGGCATTTCTATCAGCTTTCAGGCATATCTATCATGCCATGGCATGGTGTCATGTGTTGTTCCATGCTGTTTGTGCTGCTGCATGTTATGACATGCTGTGTGCTATTCCAGATTGTCCTATGGTGTCTTGTTTTGTCACATGTTGTACTGCCACACCTTGTTCTCACCTGTTGGCTCGTGTTGCTGCAAACATTTTGTGTGTCATCTTCTGTTTCTGCATCTTAAGTTCTATCCTATGCAGGAATAAATATTTGAGAGTTTCTGTTTTTAACTGCTATTTTATAAGGCAAGTGGAAAGATGCAGGTGAAAGGAGAAAATAAGTATTCAAAAATATCTGGTCTCTAGAGAATGATGAAAAAAAAAAAAGTCAGGTCTGGTTGAAGCAGTTTTAAGACCCTGTGGCTCTTTCCTGTGTCCTCTGGGATTTTCCTACACCTCCTCTTGTCCCCACAGGTGTATGCTGACATCACAGATCCCTCTGCCTGGTCAAGGGTCTTGCTGCCAAGAGCTGGCACTGATGCTCAGATGCTACAGGGCATGAACAATCCCACAAGAGACACTTATAAAATAGCCACATCATAGAGAAAATAGCTTCCTAATCCCCTTGAAAGGCTGATTTATCCCTTTAAACATAGCTTTATGTCCCTCCTAAATACAGGTTGGCTTTTCATCTTCATTCCCTTCCATTCTTATCTGATATAACTATACANGCTCGTGTTGCTGCAAACATTTTGTGTGTCATCTTCTGTTTCTGCATCTTAAGTTCTATCCTATGCAGGAATAAATATTTGAGAGTTTCTGTTTTTAACTGCTATTTTATAAGGCAAGTGGAAAGATGCAGGTGAAAGGAGAAAATAAGTATTCAAAAATATCTGGTCTCTAGAGAATGATGAAAAAAAAAAAAGTCAGGTCTGGTTGAAGCAGTTTTAAGACCCTGTGGCTCTTTCCTGTGTCCTCTGGGATTTTCCTACACCTCCTCTTGTCCCCACAGGTGTATGCTGACATCACAGATCCCTCTGCCTGGTCAAGGGTCTTGCTGCCAAGAGCTGGCACTGATGCTCAGATGCTACAGGGCATGAACAATCCCACAAGAGACACTTATAAAATAGCCACATCATAGAGAAAATAGCTTCCTAATCCCCTTGAAAGGCTGATTTATCCCTTTAAACATAGCTTTATGTCCCTCCTAAATGCAGGTTGGCTTTTCATCTTCATTCCCTTCCATTCTTATCTGATATAACTATACATCTAGCAAAATAGGAAAATTGAGAATGCATCAATTTAGCTTGGCACAGTATAACATGATTAACCTAGAATTGAGTTCAAATATTGCAGATGGAGCCAAAACATTTAAGTGATTTTGTAAGTAACTATCTTATCAGCTTATATAAGAGGTTTATTACAGTTTATATTGCCAAAAAGTAAGTATTACTTGTCCGTTTAATCAAATTTCCCCAGATAACAGTTTACTACTTATCAGCTGAGAATGGGAGAAAAGGGTGGTGGGTTTTGATATACTCACACAGACTCACAGACATCTCTGGCTCATTTACAGAAACAATTCTTCAACTCCCTCAGACCATACTAATGTCCCTTCCAGTCTGGGGCTTGGATTTTCTACATAAAATTAACGTACATTACATCAGGAGACACAGAAAATACTGTATATACATGGTTCACCTTGTCCAGCATTCTACTCCTGATAGCAAAACTCAGCACCAAGCCTTCACAGGCACCTCCCATTGAGTGCTAAAGAACAGTTCCCAGAAATATTGCCAGTTTCTTCTGGCAAACCTCTGATAACAGCCAGCTTGGTGCCAAGGCCAGTTCCTGACACCATATTCCAGAGCCAGCATATGAATTCACTCCAGATCCTTGCAGTGTACCTTCAGGAATGTCACCACATCATTCCCCACCCGCTCTACAACTACTTTTTTTCCTGGAAGAGAAAAATTTTGACATCTCCCACGCTTGCCTTTGCTCTCTGACTGCACTGTTTATCATCAAGGTCTGGAATTCCTTGTCCTGCAGTGCCACTTACTGGACATACACGTTCTTATGTGTGCAGCAGCTGTTCATTTTCTCCGTTGATTCCCAAGGCCAATTTGAAATTTAGAAAAACATAAAACACTAACGTCTACGTAGGAATACAGGAAAGCTTGAGGAAAGCAAATTTCTTGGATGAGGCAGTAGTAGTAGAGGAATAGAAATCCTCTTTTTCTGGTCAATGTAGAGAAGAATTTGCCTTGTAATAGTCTGGGAATTCTTCCAGGTAGAAACATGAAGATGGAAGCAAAAGAGCAAAACAGAAGTGTTGAAATTCCCGAGTGTTTCCCAGCCATCCCTAGGAATAACAGAATAAAGGAAAATGACAGTGAGGAAGCCACTATTTGTCCCAGTGCCAATTTCCTCTTTCACGGCTGCATCCAGAATATCACCACTGGGTACCAGCAGCTTTGAATTGCTTAAATAGAGATGAAGACATATCCTGTCCCAAAAACCATGGACAAAGTCACAGGAACATGGTGTGCAGATGAGTGTGTTGCTCCTTTGAGCCTGGGAATGGTCTGAGTTCAGTGATGCTTCTGCAGGAGCGCTGCTGCCTTCCCAGTGCCCGTATCAGACACCGGGGTTATGGGTTTGGGAGCGTGGCTCAGGAAAGGAGGTCTTGCAAGCAAGAGAGTGACAGTGACATGTGGATACTCCTTATCAGGGTGCTAATGCACTTTTTATCTACTCCCTTAGTTGAGACCAATGTGACCTCTCATACTTGAGCAACCTTCAAAGCAGCCTCCTGAGCTGTCGGTGCTGTCCTCACACAGCAGTTTATCGTCACTTCATTGCCAGGTTTGGGGTCTTTAGTGTGGCTTGGGTTTCTAATAATTACCCTGTAACAACAATCCCAATCCAGTGCAGCCTGGAGAAGGGGAGGAGACCTCACTGGGATCTGCAGCTTCCTCGTGATGGGCAGTGGAGGGATAACACTGATCCCTGCTCTCTGTGACCAGTGACAGGACGCCAGGGAGCGGCTGGAGTTGTGTCAGGGGAGCTTTAGGCTGGATATTAGGAAAAGGCTGTTTCATCCTGAGAGGGTGGCTGGGCTCCCCACGGAAGCCTGACACAGACCAAGGAGCGTTTGGACAACGCTCTCAGGCACACGGTGGGATTGCAGCGGTATCCTGTGCAGGGCCGGGAGTTGGACTCTGATGATCCCTGCGGGTCCCTTCCAACTCAGGATATCCTATGAAACAATCAATGTAATCAGCTGTAAGATAAATACGACCCACCCCGGGCCCCCACTGGGTTTCAGGGCAGCGGACGGCGCTGTACAGTGACGCCGATCCGGCCCCCGGCGCTGCCCCCACAGCCCGGCCCTGCCCCGCCGGGGCGGAGCGGGGCGGAGCCGGGCGGCCCCACCGCCTCCCTCAGCCCCTCGCCCGCGGCGCCGAGTGAGGCTCTTCCGGGCAGCGGGGCCGGCGGCCGCGGTGAGTACCGGGACCGCGACCGGGACCGCGACCGCGACCGGGACCGCGGGAATGGGCCGCGGCTGGAGAGCGGGCGGAGGAGCCACTGCCGATGTTCCCCCCAGTGCGGTACCGGCCTCCGTCTCCTCCACGAGAGGGGACCAGCCCCCCGTGTCGCCTCCGTCCCCTCTGCGGAGGCCGTGATCTGTTTGTCCCCCCTGTGCCCTCCACAGGGGTCCAGCCCCGTGTTTCATTCTGTCCACTTTCTAGGGGTCTCAGCTCTGTCACGCCTGTCCCCTCCACAGGCACCCAGCTCTATCTGCCACCCCAGACCCCTCCGCAGGAGACCAGCCCCCGATTTCACCCCGTGGCCCTTCTGCGGGGGACCAGCCCCAGTGTCACCTCTGTTACCACCCCACCCCCTTCCAGAGGCCCTGATCTGTTTGTCACCTTGTCCCCTCCACTGGGATGGATCCCAGTCCCATCCCATCCCCTCCAAAGAGGCCCAGCTCTGTATGTCAGCCCTGTTCCCTCCCCGTGATCCCAGCCGCGTGTGTTATCCCATCCCTTCCACAGGGTCCCAGCCCTGTGTGTTATCCCATCCCTTCCATCCCTTCCACAGGGTCCCAGCCCCTGTGTCACCCTGTCCCTGGGGAAGCTGGACACTCACAGTCCCACACTGCTCCCTGCTTCCCCACCTGCTCCCAAATTTTCCCCCCTGACCACTGTCTGTCCCCTGAGCGTGGGCTCTCTGTCACAGGGATCGTGTGGCAGCAGCACAGACCCCGGGCCTGCAGGATCCGAGCCTCCCTGCTGCAGGATCGTCCTTTCCAGGGGAGGAACACGCCGGATAACTCCAAGGTCAGGCACCTGGTAGCCAGAGACAGGGATTTTGAGTACTGATATTTTTTTACTTTATTGTTGTTACAATGGGTACGGAGGGGGTGGTGTGTGAAGACTGCCTTTGTACCGACATGCAGTTAAAAAATCACCTGTATAGATCCTGTCAGAAAAAGATATGTGAAATAGTGAAGAAGTGCAGAAGAGGGCCATGAATATGCCTGAGTAGAGCCAAACCTACTGCAGTTTTTGGGGGGTGGGGGGGGAGATGGTGTTAAAAAATAAGGAGCAGAAACAAGCTTCCAGCAATCAGGACTGAAAAAAGAGCTTGCACTAACCCTGTTTAGCAAAGAAGGTTTATTTTTCTTAATGTGGAGACAAGGTGAACACGTGTGATGTCTCTGTGATGTGCCTCATGTTTGGTGGGGATGGGAGAGCTGCAGATTGAAAGCCGACACTGCTGAGTTGGCTGCAGCAACCTCTGACATCTGGAGGTGGCTTTAGTGCAGAATGATGAAATCTCTGGTCAAGCTACACACCAAAGATGGCTCCTGTTTTGAGGAGAGAGCCCCAGCAGCAGGCTCAATCCATTTCATCCACACTGCTGCTTTTGTTGCTAGGCTACAAGTGGGATGTACATTTATAAGCAAAAGGAGGAAGAAAAAAACAAGTATCTTGTAGTGCTGCCATGATTTGCCTTCTCCAGCATTCCATTTAAGATTGCAGTAGGAAAAATCATAGTGCAGACAAAGATTTTTCTTTTCCTCAGTGATTTAAGTGGTAGAAACTGCTTTAGGAAAGAAAAACTTTGCAAGTGGCTTTGTTAACATTTGGTGTAAGTACATTGCATCATACTTCTCCCAGTCATCAGCTGTACTGCTTATTTCAAACTGTGGCAGCAAACTAGTGCAAATAGAGGAATACCAGATACCATTGCTTACCAGCCCTGGTAAGTCTGATATGTGCTCTTTTGCCACCACAAAAAAATGCTTTTTCCCCCTAAAAGTTCTTCTCATTTGAACTAATTAGCTGTCATGACTGACATCCCTGGGAAGGCCTTGTGTTCTTTTCTTTGCCAGAGCAATTAAAATCTGGGTAGTAGCTGGGTTTGCCTTTCTGCTGTTGCTTTGCCACTGTGTTGTAGTTTTAAAGTAGAAGAGGTCACCTTTTACTAATAAGAGAGTGGTTCATCTCCTGTCTTTTCTCCTAAGCCAACACAGCATCTCTTTGGGTGGGCATTGAGGAAAATTTGGCATTGAAAAAAAAAAATCTGTTTGTTCAAACAAAGAAGCTCTGAAAAGGAACATTCTGTTATTTGAGGAATAAAAAGATCTAACAGGACCCCTGAGTATTTCTCTGTGAAAGCAGCATGAAAAAGCAGGGAAGTGTTTCAAAAGAACTCAGCTCTGCAAAAACAAACAGCAGTTTGGTACGATGGGCACTTTGGCTAATAAACATGTCACAGGAAGAAGAAAAGCTGCTCTTTTCCCCATTTTATACCCCAGGTACTTTTTTTAACTTCAAGGTTTTCCAGCCTACATCTTCTTTTCCAGAGCAGGGCATGGACATCAGGCTGTTATGGGACTGCTTTGAAGAATAGAGATTTAGGGGTCTAAGTCTGTCAAATCTTATTTTTCTCTTTCCCAGTGAGTCTGACATGAAACGTGCAGCAGCACCTGGCTCTAACTTTTGAACTATTTTTATTCTAAAGAGTCCTAAAGAATTCTCTTAAAAAAGAGGTACTGCTGTTACCTTCTATTTTTACTAGATTTTCAGGGGAAAAGCTTCACTCTCATTTTTCTAAAAAGGAATTTTTAGTTGCCTCTGGAAGGTTTTGTGAATCATGACCTGACCTGAGCACCTTCATATCACCTGAACTTGGGGGTCTGAGTCCTGGTAAAGGACTCCACACCAGTTACACCTTTCAGCATTTGTGTTGGCTCACTTGCCCTCCTGTGTGCAGGCTTGCTGGAATTCTCTTTTAAGCTGGAATACCCAGCACATTCCAGGCTTTGTAGTTGGGGGGTTGCAGGTTGCAGTTTGGGAGTTTGTGTGGTGTCACAGTGTGCCATATCATAATTATATCTGCACTACTTTTGGATGCAGAATTCTCTACAGAGTCTCCCTGGGTTCACAGTTAGATCATTGTGAAATTT
>VYZS01018839.1:394-14676 GCA_013400695.1 Neodrepanis coruscans | reverse complement strand
TTTTGTTTTCTGATTTAAGTAGGTCTGGGTGAGCCTTGGGAAGAGGTGAGGAGGCAGCAGCAGGGAGATGTGGAGAGAAATTTGCTATAAAGCATTTGGGAAGTACAGTTTTTCCCTGTGGTGTCCCCTTTGGGATATGCCATCTGTACTTCCACATCTCATTGCCTCAGGTCTGCAGAACCAGCCTTCAGCTTCATTTTTGGTGCCAGCAATGTTCCAAGCACAGCCAGTTCTTTCACATGACAGTCACAGAATGGTTTGGGTTGGAAGAGACCTTAAAGACCATCTTGTTCCAAACCCTCTGCTATGGGCAGGGACACTTTCCACTATCCCAGGTTTCTCCAAGCCCCTTCCAACCTGGCCTTGAAGCCACAGCTTCTCTGGGCAGCCTGTGCCAGGGCCTCACCACACTCACAGTAAGGAATTTTTTCCCAATATCCAATCCACCCCTTCTCTCAGTTTGAAGCCATCCCCCCCTGTCCTGTCATTCCAGGCCCTTGTAAATAGTTTCCATCTTTCTTGTTGGCTCCCTTCAGGTACTGGAAAGTCACAATCAGGTCACCCAAATCCTTCTCTTCTCCAGGCTGGACAATCCCAATTCCCTCAGCTTTTCCTTACAGGAGGAAAACCCAGCCATACATTTATGGAAACCTTTATGAACACACCATCAGTTATGATTCTGAAAACGTGCCTTGGGACATAGGAAGAGCCACAGAGTGAAACACATTGATAATCCAACCTCTGTGTCAGAGGGGAGAGAAACATTGGCAGAATCTGTTCCTGCTCACAGGAATGCCATGCCCTGTTTGTTGACTCCCGGGAGCGCAGCGGGAGCGGCTCTGCCCGGAACAGCTGATGCTCACCCAGACAATCCGGCAGCACGAGGGAGGGTTTAGCTGCTGTGCTCCATGGGCAGCCTGGATATGCCCTAGTTTGGAAACTGAAAGGGTTTAGTGGTGTGAATGTGCCAGAGAGCAGAGTCCTTTCTTTATTGCTGATTTAATTTGGTGGGGACCATCACAAGCTGCGGGGTTTGCAGGTACAAGTGGTTCTATTAAATACCTTCCTAATTGATCTGATGTTGAAAATAGTGAAAATATGTATAATTTTCTCCCTTGCTTCATGTTTTCCATGATAGATGTTAATTGACTGTGTTACAGTGCTGTCTTTTATCCTTTCCATTACTGCTGATCCTCCTGTGTGAACAGTCCTTGAAGTGGTATTTCAGTATAGATTATTACAGTAAAACTGGTGTGTTTGTAAAATTCATGTTGTTTCCCATATCCTGTGTTAATGACATTGATTGTGGAGGAGAGTTGTTCCAATATCAGCTGGAAGTCCACCTGGAAATTTAAGGTGCTGTTGATTTAAAACTTTTATCCTATTTCAGAGTGGTCTCCCCTCTGTTGGTACTTACTGAATAGCAGCAAGTGGGAACAATAAATTCAGGTGTTTATATATAAGAACCTTAATTAATTAATTAACTGTGAGGTAGTTGTTGAAGTTGGCCTTCATTAGTTGACTCTAACAAAGCAAACAGTTTTATCTCTGTTGTAGAGGAATTGTTTTCCTTTGCAAACTTACTGCTTATCTCGGGGTTTGGATGGATTTATTTAAATTTAATTTAAACCAAGTGTCCTTTATTTTTTCTTTACACAATTGAATTATGGATAATGAGAAGTTAAATCCTGGGCACACTTAATACAAATGGAAAATTGTATCACTGAAGTTAGTGGAGTTACACCCTTGCCAAAGCATTGTAGTCAAAATAATAATTAAATCTTAAGTCATTGTATTACAGTCCTTTTGTTATTGAGTATTTGGATGGATTATGCAAACAGCAACACCCCTCTGAAATTGTATCTGAAAATTAAGGTGACAGGTAGGTAAAATACTGTTGCAGCAAGTTATATTAAGGGTGTTGTACCTGTTTCTTGGAGTTTTACATTCTCATTGTTTAAATAAAAATGAAACTAAGAAAAAGCCATATAGTTTGTGATGATGACTGTGTATTATATAATATATTGATGAAACCATTTTTGTGTACAGTCACCATTTTTACTTCATGATTGGATATTTCTTTTTGTAAGAGAATTACTTTGTAGTACATTGGCATTTTATTAGCTTAAGTTTTTGCTTTATGGGATTTATTTTCCTTTTCAGCACTTACTAATGGATACCATCATACAGTCTCTTTTAGACAAGAGGTGAGGCTTTTATTCTAAAAATATTTTGCTGGAAAGCTTGTAATTTTTCAAGACAGAAATTCCCTTGTTCTCCCAGGCACCACTGTAGCAGCTCCGTGACTCAGAGTCCCAAGACTGGCAAACTCAGCCACTTTTTTCACTTCACTGCAAGTTTTATGTGTCTCCAAATTACATTATTCCAGTGTCTGAACTTTTTTACTCTCCCTTGTGTGTGTGACATCAGCTCCTTCTCTGTGGGCATTGAGAGCCTGCCTGGTTTATTTTAAAGTTCTTTGGAACAGTGCTGTTCCTACTTAACCTTCTAAAAGTGCAAACCAAGTATCAGTCACATCACTGACAAAAGAATATGGGTTTGGGTACTTAAATAGCTGTCATCTAAAATTTTAACCCCTTTTGACATGAGATCTGACCTTTTGCATGGTGGACACCTGTCCTGCTCCACTCAATCCTATGCAGGATTGGAGCCTGGATATTACCCTTTATTGAGATTAATAATTGTAAGGTCAGTGTTTTCTGTTGCCATCTCTCTATACAGACAGTGATTTCAAGCATGATCTTTTGTTGTAGCACATGCATTAATGGATGTTTTCCATTTTCCTGGTAGGTTGCTTTTTGCTGCTGCAGCACTAACCCTTCTTTGGTAGATTTACAAGGAGAAAGACCAAAGCATGTGCTAGCATGCTCCTGCTAGCTTAGTCTGGTTAGCATGGATAACAGCAGGGAGAAAGGCATGGAAACAGGGATTTTACCTTGTGCTGGCAGCCAAACTGGTTGTATATTGTCTTTGGGGTGCTTTTATTCTACTGGAGTGTGTTACAACCAGTCTTGTACTTTCTTACCCCTACTACTCACATCTCATTAGCTCTTCTACCATCACACCTGCAGATACCCAAGGGCTGGGAGTTTTTCCAGTTTACAGCAAGTTAGGCCTCTCTTGCATTCATTTTCTTGCTCAGTAATATAGACTTTTAGTCTCTTGACTCTGGAACACTGACATTTTTAAAATTAGCTATGCTCTATGTTCCTTGTCCATTGTTTTCCCTGCAGATTCAAGGCTATTAAACCTGACTCCTCCTGCATCTGCAGATCCTGAACTTGAGCACAGTCAGTGACCCAGGGTGGTCACTGGTTAGTCTTTTGGAGGAGCATGGGAGTGCAGACCTTCCAAGTTCCCTGACTTTCTGTTGTGCCTCTTCAGCATCCTAATCTAGGAGACTGAGCTGGCCTTGCTTTGCTTTCATGGGATCACAGGGTGGGTCAGGTTGGAAGGGACCACAGTGAGTCATCTGCGTGCTTGAACGGGATCATCTGAGAGCACATGGCACAGAATTGTGTCCAGACAGCTCTGGAATATCTCCAGTGAGGGAGAGTCTGCACACCCTCTCTGGGCAATCTGTTCCAGTGCTCAGTCACTTCACGGTCAAGAGGTTCTTCCTCATGTTCAGGTGGAACTTCCTGTGCATCAGTTCCTGCCTGTTCCTCTTGTCCCATTGCTGGACACCCCCGAGCAGAGCCTGGTCCATCCTCTGCCCCCTCCCTGCAGACACTGACAGGGATGAGATCCCCTCTCAGTGTCTCCTCTCGATACTGAACAGCCCCAGCTCTCTCAGCCTTTCCTTGTAGGAGATGCCCAGTCCCTTCATCATCTCTGCAGCCTCCACTGGACCTGCTCCAGGAGCTCCATGTCTGTCCTCTCCCAAGGGGCCCAGAACTGGACACAGCACTCCAGATGTGCCTCACCAGGGCTGAGGGGCAGGATCACCTCCCTGAGCTGCTGGCAATACTCTTCCTAATGCACCCCAGGATACCATTGGCTTCCTTGGCCCTCAGGACACGCTGCTGGTCAGGGACAGCCTGTTTTCCAGCAGGTCCTTCTCCACAGAGCTGCTCTCCAGCAGGTCAGGCCCAGCCTGTACAGGTACAGGTGCTTTCTTTCTGCTGAGTCAGTTTCCTGCCAAGGCAGTAAATTCCATCAGCACACCTTGGTCAAGGAGCATTAGAGCTGACATGGAGTAGATCCAGTGGGGAGGGCATACTGGCAGGATGTGAAAGTGATGTCTTCTGTGTCCTGTACACCTTGAACCATCTGCAGTGAAGGCAGATCCTTATTGTTTACATTTTGTATTACTGAATTACTTGATTTTGTGGACAAAGGTATCAAGAGTATATAAAAACAATTCACAGACAACCCAGTAGTGTAGATCATAACCAGAGTAAAAAGAGAAGAGCTGCAGTTTATGAACTGCTTTGTTCAGCAGTCATGAGGCACCTTTAAACAGATTATCATAAGCTATCTTAAGCAGGTTTTTATCTTTTCTTAATGAAACAGATAATTTAATTATAAAAGCATTTACACTTGGACTTTCCTACAAATAACATGCCAATAGAAAACAAGTTACCAGCTCTAGTGTCCAAAATTTATTCTGTTGCTTTGTTTTTTTGGGGTGGTTTTGAATAAATGAGTACACTTGCCTTCATAGGGCTTTGCAAAACCAGCAGTTCCCATTTAGACCAGAAGATGGACTGTTGTTTCACAGCACTTTAGTGTTCATGGGAGGGTATTTTTAAAGGTAAAATACTGAGAAAGGGAAAAGAAGCTTAAGGAGCATCTCCTATTCAAATGCTTTGCATGAGAATTTTGTTCTTCAGATCTGGCCTGAATCTTTTTCATTTCCATGATCTGTGTTTATCTGTGGTGTGCCTGGTGAGAAATGTGTCATGTGAAAATAGTCCTACTAATAAAAGGTCCTGTACAGTAATAACAGTGAGGGAAATGTGAGGGGAAGAAGGGGCAGAGATTAGTTTCCCCTCCTGTACCACATTTGTTTGCCTACGGGAGTCCCAGAATCACAGAAAGGTTTGGTTTGGAGGGGATTTTAAAGATCATTCAGTTCCATCCACCTGCCCTGGGCAGGGACACCTTCCACTATCCCAGGTTGCTCCAAGTCCTGTCCAACCTGGCCTTGGGATCCCCTCTAGGGATGGGGCAGCCACAGCTTCTCTGGGCAACCTGTGCCAGGGCCTCACCACCCCCACAGTAATTAATTTCTTCCATATATCTGACCTAAATTTCCCCTTTTTCCTCTGGGAAGTTTTAGGACCTTCTCTGACTTGGTGGTGAAACTTCAGGATCCAAGTCAGTTGAATCACAACTGTATTTACTGTAAGTTGGAGGAGCAGTGCTGGTGCTCCTTGTGTACTTGCTTTGTGCTCACATGTTTGAGTGTATGTAAATACAACTTTGAAACAATGTACCAAAGGAAAACTGAAGGCTACTTGGGGAAAGTGGCACAGCAAAAGAGCAAGAAAGTGTATTCAGTAGGATGGGTCTAATAATATTAAATAAAATTGTCAATGTTCATTTCAATCATTGAAACACATATTTGGCAGCTCTTTTTCTGCAGTAGTGGATCAGGTAAAACACTATGGAGTCATAACTTTTAAATATTCATAACGTCTGCCAAATACAATCAAAGAATTCTTCTGTTGCACCTCCCAATTCCACTTTAATGTATCAAACTAGAATCACACAATTACTTACTGCAGTAAATAGCTCACATTCCAGGGACTCTTCACCTGATGGGAAAGAAGGCTCTGCACTACTGGAGTCCTTACTTTCATGAAAACTTTTGGGGGGATTGAGTGGGTTTTTTCCACTAGAAATGCTGCTCTGTGGCATGTTCAGTTTATTTATTAATTTCCTCCTTCCTGTTTCTCAGAGCTGCCAATTTAGGGCTGATTAGATGGGAAGACTTAAGCCTTTATTTCTGTAGAAGTTTACTTTTCCAAAGACTTCCAATTTCTTCCACTTGAGGTAGAGGAGAAGCATCATAATTACATTTGAGAGGTGGACAAAAGCTTCTTCAGATTTTATTAATTGTGTCTCCTTTTTTTTCCATGAAGTTCTTCTTTCATATGGAGACACTTTACATGAATTAGTTCCTTTCTTTTTGTAGTGTTTGTTGGAATTTTTTTCTGTTCTACATTATGTAAGTTTCATCAAATTGACCAAAATGTCTCAGACAACTTCATGGTGTTCTTGAGTTAAGATGAAAATACACTTCAGTGACAGTTGCAGTTGTCCTCATAATAATAATGTTTTTCCTATTAAAATGGGTAAAATGCTGTGTGATATCATCTGAATTTGTATAGATCCAATTTCTTTCAGCCATTTGAACAAGCATTATTTGGAGGATGTTCCTTTTTTAACTGGCTATTGAATATATTGCAGAAATTTCTCTAAAGAAAGTTAAAATTCATACAGCTTGTGCTGTGGAGGGACTGTCCTTCTTTCCTAAGATGCTGAAGTGAGTTTAGTCATCCTGAAGTAATTTTTTTCAGGGCTTCATGCCCCATAAATGCAAAACTGTTAGTTCAGTATCCTTCATTGTAGTTCTGTAACCATCTTTGAAGTATCATTAGGAGATCTGGTCATGGGTTCATAATGGGGCAAATTGTTGTATTATATAATCTCTGTGTTGTTAAAACGTGGAATTAGAGAAACAACATTTATTAAAAGAACTTGGTGGGTTTGTTTCCTGATTTTGTTTTGCTTTACTATGCCAGAGAAGTTAACTGGATTTTATTAAATGTTACTTCTGTCACTGCACTTTATAACACTTCAGGCATCTCTTGAAATATTTGATTTCTCCTTCCCTTGAGTACAGTATTTCCAGCAAATTTTCAGGGATTTTTTTATTCTAAACATAACCACTTTTCTTCTTGCAGGTTACAGAGACATTAGGAAATAAGTAGAATTCTGAATTGCAAAATTTCCTGTTTTCTTCACAGAGTTTTAGAAGATGTCAGCAGATATACCATTAAATATTAATATCAAGGAGCCCCGATGGGATCAAAGCACTTTTGCTGGACGAGCCAATCACTTCTTTACTGTAACAGACCCCCGGAATATTTTGTTATCTGATGCCAAACTGGAAAATGCAAGGCAAATTGTGCATGATTACAGGTATGGCATTGACTGCTTCTACTCCTGACCCACAAAAAGTCCATGTCAATGATAAGTACATGGTGATGTATTTGAAAGGGAATATTTAAAATACTGTATTCATTGCACCACTCATTATTCTTATTTCAGAGGTTGAAATCCTTTTTTTTAATAAACAAATTTGCTAATGGATGAGGAACAGTTATGTCAGCTGAGAACCTTTGTTAAGGCTTCTGACATACTGAGGTATCTAATTCTGAAAATAGTTACTGTAACAACAGAGCTTAAAACTTCCTCTTATGTGTTGCATTGTTTGGAGCAAGTGGTTTCTTAAATAGTTACATAGAGTGAACATCCCAAAATCCTCTGATGCCACACTTTTCAGGGGTGTGGGAAGGTTGCAGGATTCTGTAACAGTTGTGCTTTTTGCTTTTTTCTTGTCTTATTTTTTAACTTGTCCCAAGACAAGGTATCGTGGCACCTGGCTTGACAGAAGATGAGTTGTGGAGAGCAAAATACATCTATGACTCAGCCTTTCACCCAGACACTGGTGAGAAGATGGTCTTGATTGGCCGAATGTCCGCTCAGGTCCCCATGAACATGACCATCACAGGTTGTATGATGACCTTTTATAGGTAAGTGATGGCAATATAACACATAAAACATTTGCCCACAAAATAGAGAGGTGAAACTCAATGTTATTATCAAAATAAGATTTATAGTAATTATTTTTAAATGTGAATTTTTGCTTCTTTTTTTGTCTTCTCTCTCCACATCCCTTACACTTATTAACAGTTCCCTCTAGAAGTAGTTGTGAGATAAGCCCTTAGCCCCTCTCCTTCACCCATCCCAATTTTCCTCAAACTGGGAAATGTTCCAAAATCCCATCTGTGTAGGAGAGTTGTGTGGAGGACAAAGAGGAGGAGATCCCTGTGAATTTCTAACCTCACTGGTCTGGCATGCAGGATGTTCTTTCTGCCACGTGAGTACTCAGTGTGCTTCTGTCCATCGGTCACCAAGTTTCTCCAGCTCCCCTTTGATCCCTAGATTTCCTCAGTGATCCTGGAATCCAGTGAAGTCCACAGCAGAAGCCAGTGTGATCTTGTAGCAGCCTCTGTGTTAGAAATGTTTTTTGGCACAGGGCTTGATCAGCAGGAACTGCTCAGAGAAAATAGCAGTGGTTTTTTTGGATGCTAAGGTTGTACAAACTCTTGACACACACCCCAGACAGGCCCAGCTCTTTTGAAGGGTGCATATACACATGTGTGTTTTAAGGAACAGTCAAGAATATGAATCAAACCCCCAGTACAGCTGCCCATTCCCAAGCACTGCCTATTGTTAACTACTTATTATCTTATGCAAGTTCTGTTATTATCTGTAGCACATAAAACAGCTCTGCACCTTTTCATTGCATTATTACTCAGATTCACAACTAAGTGATTTATTAGCCTAGAAGGCATTGGTTCCTTTGGACCAAATCCTCAGCACTGTAAACAGGATTGTTCAGATGATGCAGTGTGTCCTTCCTCCTACTGCACATCACTGCTCTGGATCTCACTGGCCACTGGAAGATGCAAATTCCCAGTTACACCTATGAGGGCTCTTGGATGTGCAGTAAGACCATGTGAGTCACACCTAAACCTTGGAGCAGACCTAACATCAGTACACACACAGTAGAAAGGCAACAGGAACAACTCAGTCAGGAAAAGAGTTGCATGTGCATAGGAAGAAAGGAGGAGGAACGTCAGCAGTGACAGGAAAAATCCAGCTGGTTTATCACTGTTACTTTGGCATCTCATTCAGATACTGGAAACCAGAGGGAATAAGAATACTCTTCCAAATCTCCTGAATCTTTCCATTTTTTGCAATGTAAAGGAATAACATCTCTTCCCATTTCAGAACCAAAGCCTCATGACAGACACACATCTTCTGCTCTAACACCTCCTCTTTGCTTTCCCACCTGTTACAGAATAATTAGTACAACTGCTGCTGCTTCTTTAGCCCTCAGTTTCCATATCAGCCCTCCACATTCCTGTTACTGCCTGTGTTATTAAATAATTAAGTATAAGTTTTAAGTCCTATGAAATGTTATTTTAATGATCAGGAAATAGTTTTCAGTAGCAACTGTAACTTCTAGTGGCCTGGTTCCCCCAAGTGAAATTTCTATGGAGAGAATCTTCAGTCATGTCTCCGCTGTCGGCAGAGATTGTGGTCAGAGTGCACAAACACACACTTTTCCCCTGGTATACATTGCTTGTACAGTGATTATATCTGCAGTTTAACAAGGACCACATCAGCCTGTTAAATGGGGACTCTGCAACTTTTACAGGACTCATTTTTTTCACTGCCTCCTGGCTGTGCTTACAAATTGTCACCTTCTTGTCTTATTGTATTAAACCAGACTAATTTCTGTGCTGTATCTGTACTTAAACATGCAGATACTTTAATGGAATTAATGTTTCATTTTGGACTTGTCTTTTAATCTAGTTCTACATGTGACTGAATGTTTTAATGTCAGAAGAGTTTATTGAAACAATAGCATTATATTAGTTCTTGGAAGACTGAGAGGTTATACCCTGTCTCCTCAAATCCATCTCTGAGTCACTTATGGAGCTTCCAAAGAGAACTAGCAGACTGTAAAGGAATAATAACCCTGTAGAATTCTGGAAATTTCCCATTTCTCTGGGTGTTTTTTATGGAGAGGTTTCCTATAATGCTTTTGTTACTACAACAAACCTTGGTCCCAAGTGAATCTTCCTAATCAATTACAATGCTTTTAAATTCTTCTCCTAGAAGAACTCTTATTATCAAGACAGTATCTCATTGAGTGTATTCTTTCATTCAAATGAACAAGAACCTCTGTATGGTTACTGCTTGCAGTGGGTTTTCTTGAGTTGACATTTTTCTGTGCTGTTGATTCAACTGTGTTTTTAATAATGATAATTGTTTCTCTTTTCAAGATCGACACCAGCAGTGCTTTTCTGGCAGTGGGTCAACCAGTCCTTCAATGCTGTAGTCAATTACACAAACAGGAGTGGGGATGCCCCAATCACTATCAGGTCAGACACTGAACCACATAATTCTGATGAGTTTTCTAAGTTGCTCTCTGATGTACTCTAACATGGTTGGGCACTAGAGTTTGTATTAAGAGATGGATATGTTTTTCCATCTATACTGATTATCAATTTCATATACACAAATGAGAATTCTGAGGAGGACAGAGGCAAGAATTCCATTTCTGCCATTGAAGACGACCCTGAGCACCTTGATCATGAGCACTTACCGGTGTAGGATTTAATAGGAGTCTGTGTTGCAGGACTCAGTGAACCATTTTCAAGTGCCTCATCAGTTTGGTGTCATACCAGGATATCTCTAAGCTGATATTTCGTATGGACCTTCAGGTGTGTCACTGTGCCTTCTCAGTGCCCAGCACACACCACACTGGGGGTTTACTTACAAAAACAGGTTCCTTCAAGGAACAGGTCTGTGCCTGTTTCCACGTGATGGCAAAAAGAGAGACTAAAGAGATGCAGAAAGGTAGGAATCTCAAACTGAGAAAAGGGAAATGAAACTGAAAGAGGGGAAATTTAGATTAAATATACTGAAGAAATTCTTCCCTGTGAGGGTGGTGAGGTACTGGGACAGGTTGCACAGAGAAGTTGTGAATGCTTCATTCCTGGAAGTGTTCAAAGCCAGACTGAATGGGGTTTGGAAAAACCTGGTCTAGTGAAAAATGTTCCTGCCTGTGGCAGGGGACTAGAATGAGATGTACTTTGAGGTGCCTTCAAACCCAAACCATTCTGTGATTCTGTGAATAGAAAACTGAAATGGCAGTGCTTGACTTTGTGGTTTGGGGGCTGGATTTGCTTAATGATGGCCAGGAGAAAACCATGGACTCAAGCATATACAGACACCTCCTAGATGGGAAATATGTACAGTCTGGTTTAGGGCAGATTGGTTTGGATCTGGGTGTTTTCAGCAAAGCTGGTCTGCTTGTATGGGGTTTGGTATGGTTAATTTTAATTACTATTGTAGACATGGCCTTAGAAATCCAAACTAATTTTTTATTAGGTTAAGCAATTAGGAAATCAAATACAGAACTAATCCTTCAAGGTGTTCATTCACACACACGTGAGAAAATGCTGAACAGGCAGCAATGCACAACCAGCAGAACCTGATTCAATATTATAATGTTGCTTCTGTGTGGTTTTACTGCCAGTGAAATAAAACTGTTTAATTTCGGGTCCCATTTAGATTTTCCATCCACATCTTATTGCAGCAGCACAGAAAGGTCTATTTCTTAACTTCTAGGGGGGGTGTAACTACATGTGTAAAATGTAATTATTTTTAAAAGTGACATAATTGTAGTTGTGCATGTGCAAACATTTTAATTTCTTTTTTAGCCAGCTGGGAACAGCCTATGTTTCTGCCACCACGGGTGCTGTTGCAACAGCTTTAGGACTTAATGCACTAGCAAAGGTAATGCTGATTTTTTTTTCCATTCTTACCAGACTGTGGTGGTCTGTGAGGTGCTTACAGCTCATTCCTCTTCTGAAGTATCTATCATGTGCACCCCTCCCACTATGGAGTTGTAATGGCCCTTGGCAGCTCTTTTCTTTAGATCCCAACCTTAATTTTTCCCCATGTAGATGGCTTTATATGTATATTTCAAACAGCCTTGTGTTTGGTTAATGCAAACTGCATCTAATGAGATGCCTTTTTTACAGTTTCGTTTTCACGTGTCAAGGCATCTCATAGCACTTGAAAGTTAATTGGAGAGGAGAATGGCACTTCCCTTTGATGCTACAAAATTCAGAATGATCTTGCCACTCTCCTGCCACTGCTCACTCTTGAGAGAATCCTTCATGACTTATTTGTTGTTTGATTCTTGTTCAACCTCTGCCCCACCAGTGAGTTTTCACTGAATTTTAATGTAAAGGAAATAAGTCTGGTCTGTTATTAACACATGAAGCATTTGAATATGACCTTTGGGAAAGGCAATGATTATGTAAATGTTTTATTTTCTGGTTTTTTCCCCTCTCTGTGTTTTCCAGCGTGTCTCACCTCTTGTAGGACGGTTTGTTCCTTTTGCTGCCGTTGCTTCTGCGAACTGCATTAATATTCCACTAATGAGACAAAGGTAGGAGAAATAAGAAAGATCACTCATGGAAAAAAGGACATTACTGAGTTTGTAGATCAGCAAGTTATTTAATAAGGCACATTTGGTATCTTTAGCTTGTTTCAGAACCTTGCAAAAACCTCATGCAGGATCTTGTTTCAACTGATTGTTTGTGACAGGTATAAATTAGAACATCCCCGTTCTCTTCAGGTAAATATCCGTAGAGTTCTTCATTCTTGGACTTCAAAAACTAATACTGGTCCTTCAAAACTTGACCCCATGGACCCTTGAATACAGACTCCACTTTGGAGAAATACAGTAATTTCAAAAACAGTGCTTCAAATCTCACATGCAGAATTTAACTATAGAAGTCAGGCTTTGCAGTTCTGTTTAATTATCCGAGATTAAAAAAATAGTCAATTTGTCAGAAACAAACTTTCATGTGTTTTAGTCTGAATCAGAGTCATGAAGTAAGAATAGTAGTAGGGGAAAACAGATTGAAAGCATCCTCTTATAAACACAAGGTTACAGGCAAAAAAGGTAATATTTAAAGTTTGTATTTACAATGGAATTTGAGCCGTAGTAGTATTTTATCTTTAATAAAAATATGAGGAGAAGAATAAAGGCAGTGAGGATATCTGCAGTTCTCTCTGATTCTCCCAGAGTGTGAATTCATCACCTAATCCTGCACTTGAGCAAAGGACCTAACAGGGAACAATGCAGCTACAGAAACATAGTTTTGTTTGTGCATCCTTTTATATTTGTAAATATATTCTTAGAGGTTGAACTGAAACCTCAGACTGGAATGCCAGGAGGGAATTTTCACATAGACTTCTGTTTCAGCTCAGTGAAACTAATCTTCCTGTATTCCATGAGCTCTCTATCAGAAAGGTCAGATTACTTCCAGGCAATCCAGAAAGCTCCACTTTTCTGAAGTGCTGTGTGAAGAAATCTCTTTCTTTGTACTACAGAATAAAACATATCTCCTTTCTCCCCCTCTTAGAAGTTTGACCAGGCTCAGTAGATTGCTGTTGCAAATAATTAGTTGATAACTTTCCAGCATATTTTTCCCCATATCTTTCTCTGCCTTTTGAAATTTTTCATGCTGAAGAGTGTTACAAACAGGCTAACTTACAAAATAAAATAAAATAGATAATTGACAATTTTAAGGGACAAAGATAAGGTGACCAAAAAAGGTGAATAAATTTCCATTGGTCACTGCTTTATTTTTACCCCTTATCAACAGGGAACTCAAGTTTGGAATCCCTGTCACGGATGAGAAGGGGAACAGACTGGGTGAATCATGCAAAGCAGCTCAGCAGGCAATCACCCAGGTGGTTATCTCAAGGATTCTTATGGCTGCTCCTGGAATGGGGAAGAAGTCCTGTGCAGCTCCTGATTATCAGTTCCTAATGTGAGAAAGAGTTTCAGTCCCAAGTGATTTTTCTCAGAGACCAAATTACCTCACAGTTCCCCAGGCAGTGTTTGCCTTTCTGTTAAGAAATTCCCCAGACAAATGTATGTTTTTTACTGTGAAAACACCCACAGGGTGTTAACTCTGAAGTGTAGCAGAAAAGCTCCCAGGGTGCTTTTGCAGGAAAAATACAGATAGCAAAGGAATGGTAGCAAATTCCATTTGGCTTGGAATTGGTTTAGGTGCTCTGCCCAGGAGTTACTGAGCTCAGGTTTAGTTACATATGAACTGACAAGTTTTGCTTGTTGGGAGAGTTTACTTCTGTAAATGCCAGTCCAGTCTCTTGCATTGGCAATGTGAAAGAGAAACTTTCACAGGCTGTGAAAATTGTGTTATGGTATTAGTTCACCTAAACAGAAAATGAAAGCAAGTGCTTTTTTCTCCAAGGTTAATGCCTTTTTTATCTCATTTGCAGCAATTCCTCCCTTCATAATGAATACATTGGAAAAAAGAGCCTTTTTAAAGGTTAGTCTTAGAAATCTAGCTGTATGTATTTCATATCCTAAGCTAATATTTTAATGAACATAAAATACTTTC
>VYZS01018837.1:1973-31044 GCA_013400695.1 Neodrepanis coruscans | reverse complement strand
GGGCCGGGGCCGGGGCGGTGGCGGCGGCGGGGCCGGGGGCCGGGAGAGGCGGCGAACAAAAGCGCCGTGCAAAATGGAGCCAGCGGAGAAGGGCTGGACCCCCGCCCTCCCCGCTGCGCATCCCCCCGCCCGACTGCCGGGGCTGCGCGAAGGAGGCATCGCCTCCCGCTGCTGCCGGCGGGGCCCGTGCCCCGGGCACGGGGAGGAACCGGGGCTGCAGCGGAGGCCGGCGGGGAGCGCTGGGCAGGGCGTGGGGAAGGAGCGGGGCGGCGGGGGAGAGGCGGTTCTGTAAAACACTTTCCCCTTCTCTCTGTCAGCCTTTGGGAGGACTCTCGTCCTGAGTCGCTGAAGGTTCCTCTCCCTCTTCCCCCCAGCCCCTGAGCTCTGCTCGGCTCGGCAGCCCACCCGGGCGGGCAGCGGTGTCAGCCCTCTCCCGTGCGCTGGGGAAGTTGCTGGCATGCCTGCCGCGGGGTCCCGGTGCACCGGCAGCGGCGGGGAGCCGGATTTAAAAGGGAATTGTGCTGCAGACAATGCACAGCAGCAGCATCTGGAGCAGCCCTGGGGACCGGAGCTCCGCTTTTGACATTGCTGCACACACAGCACCAGCCGCAATGACAGCAGCTGCCTGGAGTGGCTGCAGGCAGCAGGCAGGAGCATGAAGTAGAGCGATCACTGCAGTGCTCAAGATGAACTCCTCTTTGGTTGGCAACCAGAGTGGCCGGCCCTTCTGTCTCCTGGCCATTAGCTATTTGGAGACCATCAATTTTTGCCTCCTGGAAGTGGTTATTATTGTGTTCCTCATGGTGCTGATTATTTCGGGCAACATTATTGTGATATTTGTCTTTCACTGTGCACCTCTGCTGAACCACCACACCACCAGCTACTTCATCCAGACTATGGCGTATGCTGACCTCCTGGTGGGCGTGAGCTGTCTGGTGCCTTCTTTGTCTCTGCTGCACTATCCTATTGTTTTGAGTGAGTCCTTGGTTTGCCAAATCTTTGGTTACGTGGTGTCAGTGCTGAAGAGCGTCTCCATGGCCTCCTTGGCCTGCATTAGCATTGACAGGTACATCGCCATCACGAAGCCGCTGACCTACAACACGCTGGTCACCCCGTGGCGGCTGCGGATCTGCATCCTGACCATTTGGCTCTACTCCTGCCTGGTGTTCTTGCCCTCCTTTCACTGGGGAAAGCCTGGATATCACGGGGACGTGTTCCAGTGGTGCGCCAGTTCCTGGAACACCGACCCCTACTTTACCCTCTTCATCGTGGTGATGCTCTACGCCCCGGCCGCTTTCATCGTCTGCTTCACTTACTTCAACATCTTCCGCATCTGCCAGCAGCACACCAAGGAGATCAACGAGCGGCGGGTGCGCTTCAGCTCCCAGGATGGGGAGGCTGGGGAGGCACAGCCCTGCCCGGACAAGCGCTATGCCATGGTTCTCTTCCGCATCACCAGTGTCTTCTACATCCTCTGGCTGCCCTACATCATCTATTTCCTGCTGGAGAGCTCCAATGTCTACAGCAACCGCGTCGCGTCCTTCTTGACCACTTGGCTTGCCATTAGCAACAGTTTCTGCAACTGTGTCATTTACAGTCTCTCCAACAGTGTCTTTCAGAAGGGGCTGAAGCGCCTCTCGGGGGCCATCTGTGCCTCGTGCGCCAGACAGAGGGTAGCTAAGGACTCCTCTACCTCCAGGAGCAAAAGATCTTCCAATGGATGTCATGTCTAGGACGCCCGTCAGCCGGACTGGGGAGTTGCAGGGACAATTGCGTCAGTTGCAGAATAAGTTAGAGATGATTTTAAGATGTCCAGATTTGCAAAAAGGTTTCCGAGAAATGCTGCTGACTTAGAAGAATCAGGAGCACATATCGTTGTGGTTTCACTTTAAAAAAAATGATTGCTGTGGAGGAGGCTGTGGAGTTTCACCTCCATATTCATTTTAAAGAATAAAGCTGTATCTTGACACTTACCTCTCCAGCTGGTGTGACTGAATGGAGTGGGTGTCTGAGAGCTTCGGCAAAATGTAGTCTTTCTTACAGCTTTACTGGGTTCTTTGGAGATTCGTGCTTCACATGTAAATGATAGAGCTGAAGTGGAAATGTCACAGTCTATGGTATATTACAGGGATTTTTTTAATATATGCCAAAGTATATTGACACAACGTTCCAGCGTCAGAACGGAAGGGGCCAAACAATGTGGGTTTTTTTCAGTGCTACCTAGACAGGACTTGTAGAACAGGAGTGAACAACGTGAACATTGCAGTGTGAACTCAGTTCTAATGAGCCGTGAGTGCAGTGGTGTGATCTGAGCAGTCGGAGGCTGAGGGCTGGTCTGGGTCCCTGCCCTGTTCCCCTGGTAGGAGATGCATGTTTGGATCAGAGTGTGGCATCTGCGTTTTCCTGTTTGCTGTGAAGTCAGAAGAAAAACTTGGATCAGACCAAATTTAGCAGTTAAATAAAATGTGTTTTGATAAGCTATGAGAAAATACGTGTTGCTTTATGATACCAGAGTTGTTGCAGCCACTCAAGGATGATGCCAGCATGTGAAAATTATTCTCAAACCAGTGGAGAAATGCCACGGGTTTGTATGTGGAAATTTTCTCAAGAACAACTTTAAAAATAACATGTCCCTTTTTTTTTTTTAATCTAAATTCTTCTGATATTTTACATACTAGAACTTAAGGGGAAAGGAAAGAAAACAATTGTCTTCTAAACAGCTAAGGGAACTATGTTGTAAATTTAACTGCAGTATTTGAGTTATTCATAAGTGCTCAGAGCTAAGTCAGAGACATTTTTCTTTAGCCTTCATGGGATTAAAGATGGTTCAAATATAGCAGGAGCTAAATCCTGTTGACAAACTGGTCAGACAAAGGCAATATCTGAGAAACCAAATCTCACTGACCACATTGTCTGAGCTAGCCTAGACTGAATGTTTGGAGTACTGTAAAGCTGTTAAGAAGGCAGTGTGGCAGAATTGTTGAGTTTTTCCTAAAGAATATCTTGTCTTTTTACTGGTGCCATTTTGGAAAATGAAAGTGAACAAAGTATTCCTGTAATAGTGGGTTACAGTCTGTATTGTCCTGCCTGTCCCTGGTGTGGGGCTGCCCCTCCACCACAGCTGCTCTCAGGGCAGGTTGTGCATCCCTGTTTTCCCCTGATGTGCTTCCCGTTGGTGCTGTGAGCCCAGGGAATTCTGTGAGCTCCTCTGGTACAGCTGGTGTGTGCTGTTAGTCACAGTGGGAATGAAAAAAAGGTTAGGGGAAAGTAATTGGGTCTTTTTACAGCTGGAGAATTCCCTTGGCGAGAGGGAAGACTCTGTTTTGGTTCAATGGTGTCAGGTCTGCTGTTGTTCTAGATCAGGATCATCCTTTCAGTGCTCTGTGCTGTCCCCCCTGCAGACACCCCCCTCCTCTCTGCTCTGCTGTGAGCCCTTTGCCCTGGAGGACACCAGCTCGTGTCTCTGCCCCATCACATGCCACGATTGCTCCAGCCCAGCCCTGCTGCCCGTCCACATTTGCTCCAGTGCAGCCCCGTGGGGCTGCCAGTGAGGAAACAGGGAAGGGCAGCGAGAGAGGGGGCAGCAGGATGAAGCACTCCTGGCATGGTTTGTACTTGGGAGCACTCAGTTCCTCATGGGTGAGTGTGTACCTGTTCTGAGAGGATGGGGCAGGACCCTCTGCTGCTGCTGCCTCGTTTTTTGGGGAGCCCCGTGGCAGAGCATTTCACTTGTGTCTTGATCTGCTTCCATCCACAGTCCCACCTTCTCAAGTTAAACTTCCTCCTCACTTCCATCTGAAATTTTAAGAACACAGGGCTGTCCAAACCCTGATGCCTTCACAGGGATGTTTTTTGTTCTCCTTTGTAGTAAGACAGAGTGTAGAGCTGGGACTGGGGCTGGATCCTCCAGACATGACAGAGGTGATTTGTGCTGCAGAGCCCTCGCAGTCTGAATTTTGGTTAGACACAGACAGCCGTGGGGGGGAGTGTGAGGGTGGAGTGAGTCATTTCTAAGTGGTATAATAAGCTCCCCACACATCAGCTGGCTAATTGTTCTCCAGAGGTTTGTGGGTATTACATGGCAAAGGTGGGCTTTGGGGAACAATTTAAGGGCTTTAGTCACTAATATCAAAGTGTGTGTGTGTGTGTATGTGTGTGTGGTATTTTTGGAACGGCCTCTCAGGTAAACTCCCAATAGCTTTTCTCTGCTCTTCACCTTATCTAACATTTCCAAGTCTTTGAAGTGATGCAATGTATCATTGAAATAGCATTTGATTAAACTGAGTAGAGCAGAAGAATCTGCTGGGGCCTAAAACGCTGGAAATGGCAGTTTCAGGTTTAAGTGGAAGCAAAGGTTGTTGCTTTGGGGTTTTTTGATGACATGAATAGAGGGTTTAAATAGGAACGTTGTGTGCTATTTTTTGAGAATTTGGAGAATTTTTTGAACTGGTAAGGGGTCTAAACCATGGCACAGGGATTTAACTGGAGCTGAAGTAGTTGTTCCTTCAGCTCTGAACCTGGGATTGTGCTTGGAGCGTGGTGGCTGTTCCAGATGCAGATCCAGGCCTGCAGCTGTTGCTGCTTTGCAGCTAAAGCTCAGTTCTAACATTCCTGACAGCCAGGCTGTTCTCAGTTGCCTTACTCATCTCCAAGTCTTCCTCAGCTCAGATGATTTCCGTGAGAGGTGACAATCGGAATCTGGAAGTCTCCAAGAGATGAGGATGGAGAGGAGTTGCAGCCAATTGGTGCATTCAAGTTCCATCAGTGCTTGTACAGACACTTCTAATATTGTCTCAGTAGCTTAGTTTTAGAGTCAAATATTCCTCTTTTTGTCTGTGTTAATTTATTGATTTTTTTTTTAATGTAAATGCCAATTTTTTTTTTCCTCCTCTTAATTTAATGTTGATGTAGGTTTGTTTGTAATGAGATGTTTTAAATATTCATAACATTTGAGTCTGTTGTCTTCAGTGGAATTGCTGCAGGGGGTTCCCTGTGCCAACTGTGGAGGAACTAATTTTGCCATCCATTGCCTCGTTTGCTCAGCAGTGCACTCAACACCCTCTGCCATGCAGCTCACACGAGTCCTTTTCATCACAGGCTGTGCTAGGGATTGTCAGGCAGCAAACTTTGCAGTTGGATCCTTTTCATCCCTGTACATGTGGAACTAATCCTCTGCTGGCTCTGTTTGTATCCCAGTGTGCTGGGGAGCACTGCACAGATAAATGCCACTCTGAGGAGAGCACAGAAATCAAATTACATCTTCAGGAAACTTGTCTTCTGATGTGATTAAGTGAACTAATTGTGAAGTTCCATCTCAGGCTATAAACTTATTTTTTCATTAGGGTTATCTGCCTCGCTCTCAAATGAAGCTGCTGCAAGGTTCAATTTGCAGGATGCAATTCAGTGGCTTTTTTTAGTGCCATGGGAAGGATTTCCATACTCAGAGCTTCTCAGAAGGTGATAATTTGCTTCATCTAGATATCTTTATTTTTGTTTTTTTTTTAAAGATTACTGGAAGTTTAGATTGTGATTATGTTATCATTTTCCAAATAGACTGGGAGAATGTCTGTGAAATACTATTTTTTTTATGATCTCAACCAAGTGACAGTATTTTTAAACTCAACAGATACCTTTTGTGTGCAACAACAGTTTTGCTGTTATCAGCTGTTAGTTTTTTTTAAATTAAATGTTACTAGTTTCTCAGTCTTTATTTGCTGTTGGGGGTTTTGTACTTGTTTTTAAGCTTCTTATCTCTCAGAAATGTGTTTCTTCTGGCTGGAATTCTGACATGGCTCAGTGTCAAAGTGCCACGGGGCAGCCCAGGGTATTTGTCACAAGTCTTTGACAGGAGGAAAGTGGTACAAAGTACCAAGGCACAGAGCATTGCAAGAGAATGAGGATTCCCAAACTGCACCCCTATGGCATTGGCCCTGCCCACTCATAAAAAGGTTTGTCTGTTCTGAAAAAGGCACTTCCAAGGCCTGGATGTGAAGTGAGATGGAAACATTGTGTGCAAATTTCATATGCAGATTTTTTGCTCTTTATTGTGGGATTCCCAACTGCTGTGATGATCAAGGATGGAACTCCATGAGTCAGGAAATCTGAAATATTTCAGTCTGGTCTTACTCCACATCAGGGTTTGAAGTTGACAGAACTTCTCCTAATTCAGGTCTCTGCTTTAAAAAATGTTTCTTAGGAACCAGTGTGTGAGCACAGGAATCATCTGCCTTGAGACACTACAAAAAAAAAGGTCTGTGTAAAATTCAGATTATTTGATTCATGCATTGCAGGTAATTTTAATTTCATAGGAGGAGGTGGTGGTTTTGGAGGGCTTTTGTTGTAGTTTTAACACGTTTTTGGTTCTCAATACTTGAAGCACCTGCTGAAGCAACTTGGCCCTTGTTTCGGATTTTAGTTCAGGTTTATCCCAGCATTTTCTTTAATATCCTTTATACAGTGATTGCTGTTGTGTGTGTGGGGCTGTGGTCAGGTCAGACCTCTGGGCCATCAGGTTTTACAGACTGTCTGAAAGCAAACAGCCCCTCTTTTAGGATGGTGGGAGAATCATGAGAACTCCCCATTTTCAATGGAGGAGAAGTGTTCTGGCTTCTAGAGACCAATGCCTCAGTTCCAGTTGTTGTTTCCCTTAGTGCCTGTGCATTGCAGCCAGCACTTTGAAAGACATCTCTGCAGATAAACAAAGACATTGAATACTAAAGTTATGTTTTTGGAAGAGAGTAACTCTTCAGAATTAACACTGAGTAAGTGTAGGACCAGGTGCAGTTGTATTTAGAGAAAGAAACCGAAAGTTGCTGCTGGTGAAAACAAAGGAAGGAAACTCACTGGAGTTTGGTCAAAACAATGGAGTATTTAATTTGGGTAGTTTTCTTACAATACACATTTTCTTTAAATGTGGAGCTTAACCTTCTGGCTTTTGCTTTGCTGCTCTCTGGAGGCAGCTGCTCTGAGCCTTGGGCTCTGCACCCACCTCCAGTGCATTCAGCCCCTCGTGTGAGCTCAGGTGAAGTGGGTAATACCAGCCTGTCATGGTTCTCTGTCTGAGGAGTTCCAGCCCCAGGGAAATGCTCTGAGGTGATACAGTTTGCTAAGTCAGCTTTTCAGGGTTTTTTTCTGTGCCATCATTTTCTGGACAGGTGAAATGTTTGCTTATGGGGGCAGCTTTGCTGATGGTTCTCCACACGATATTGACTTCTCTTGAATTCTTACTCCCATTGCAGAGTTGGAGTCAAGACACAGTCTGTGTCTGCTCTACAGGCATTTAGTGGTGGCTGCAAATGGAAATGTTGGTGGGTCTCACTCATATCCCATTTGCATCTCTTGAGCTCTGGTAGTCAGTGGAAACATTCACAGAAGGGATGTTCCTGTACCTGCTCCAGGTTTAATTACAGCCTCAGGTGCACCCCAGCAATCTGTGCAGGCAGAACTGACCCTCTGGCTGGTGACTTTGTGGTTGTTTCAGCTGAGAAACACAAGTTGTTCAAGTCATTTTTGTTTTGTCCTGGAGCTGTTTTGGGGGAGTGTCACAATCCCTGAGCTGATCAAAGGATGTACAGGCTGTGCTCCAGGGGAGACCAGGAGGCACCAGGGCCCTATGGGACTGAGAGCTGCTCACAGGGTGATAACCAGGAGCTGTATTTGCTGAGGAGTTTTTAGGAGTGCTGAGTGGATGCACATTGCATTGGGTGACATGGAGAATATGGGTTGGAGAGACAAGGAGGGTTTGAAGGCAGCAAACTCCAGGAGTGCCCCACCTGGGCAGAACCTGGGTGTGACACCTGAGGGAGAGCACAGGGGACCCTTGGGGGCTGGGAGAGGGCAGGGAATCCAGACTGTTCTGACTTCTTTCTAATCATGAATTTGTGAGATGAGGATGGCAATTTTATAGTTCAAAACTTTGGCTTCTCTCTGATGGTCATTGCTGGAGAATCCCTCCATTACAAGGTGAAATAAATCCCAGTGACTCCTTGGAAAGATGAACTCAAGTCTTGCTGTGCATGTGTGAGTCACTGTCAGTGTTACAGACATCACGTGAGTCAAGCAATCAAATGCTTAATAAACCAAGTCATTACTTTTATGGTAAATTGAAAAAAGTTCTTCTGGGATTTCAGCTGTAAATGAATCCTTGAAAATCAATAATTAGATTAGTAAGGGATGACATTTTAATATGCTGGCAGGAATATAGAGGGATTTGTCAGGGGAAGCAAAACCAGACTTTGCACTAAAGTGGCTTAGGTATATTTATAGTGCTAGTGATTCTGTGTGTGTGTGTGTGGAATCTTTGGACTATTTTAATATAACGTAAGGCTTTGAGCTTTAGCTGACTCAAGTTGCTCGTTTTATGAAGTTAGTACCACACTGTGAAGTATTTTTAAATATTAGCATTACTGAGTATTGAAGGTATTTCATAAAAACATTTTTTAAAACGTTTTCTGTAGATGCTGTCAAATGAATTGATGTTTAGTGTACAAAGAAATAAAACCTGAGGGCTGTAAGGTACCTGTATGTTTCTGATCACCTCGGGTTTTGAGGGGTGAGGTATTTCTTGAGGTGAAATTGTCACTAAAACCTACTAAAAATAATGGTGCAGTTAATCCTTTCAGAGAACAGGAAGCAGCATTACCTCCAGCCATGCTTTTTGAACTGTTAGAAAGGATTTGCAATCGTGTATTGTCTTGACAGACTTATGTCTTTAGAAATGCTGTACAGCACAGTCTTTTGCAAGTTCCTATGCTGATACATTTCTCCATATGTAACCTTTGAAATCCAGTTTCTATTGTACTTCTAGCATGTGAACACTAGATTCAATTTTGTATTCCTCTAATGAATGCAGCAGGATGGAAACGAGTTTGCAGTTGCTAATGATGAGCTTTTTTACTGTTCTTAATACTCGTGGGTATGTCTTTTTCTTCAGGGATTTCGAAATCGTCTTCGTACCTTTTCTAATTGTTTTCCCCCTGCTGTTTACAACTGAACTGAGCATGGGAGGCTGTGTGTGCATGTGCTTTTAGGTTGCTTTGCTGAGCGGGATGCAGTGGAGTGATCTCACTTCAAACCTCTCTGGTGCTCAGAGAAGCTGTGGCTGCCCCATCCCTGGCAGTGTCCAAGGCCAGGCTGGAGCAACCTGGGACAGTGGGAGGTGTCCCTGCCCAGGGCAGGGGTGGAATGATGATCTTTTTAAGGTCCCTTCCAACCCAGACCATTCCATGGTTCTGTGATGCTCGTTTTCCCCTTGTGTCCCTCCTGTCTCCTTGCACCTTCACAGTCCCTGGTGCAGCAGAAGCCACCAGTTATTCAGGTGTGTTCTGTGGGGATCTGATGTTTTGTCAGAGGGTTGTCACAGGAATTTTGGGAGACAGTCCAGCTCCTTACACCAGTTCCAACTGGTAGGTTTTTTTTCCTGGGTGTCAGTGAAAAGGCCAAGAATAGATAAAAATCACAGGTAAGAATGTGTATGTATGTGTTTGTAAGTACTTTGTGCACCTTTTAATGCTGGAAATTGTTTTGTATTAAAAGATGAGAAAGAGCTGCGAGTGTGAAACCTCTGCTAGGAAGAACTATGGAAAAACATCCACCAAAGCAGATTAGAAAAGCAAACAAGTGAATTAGAGCATTTCCAACCCTTAAGACCCTAATGCTGGTTTAATTCTGGCTCAGCAGGGACTGTCAGGGTGGGCTCCTCCATGGCTCTCATCTCACTGGGTCTGCTCTGCTTTGAACCTGCACAGGAAGGGCTGATGCTGAAAATGGGTGTTTTCACACACGAGGCAGCTGTGGAAGAGTTGTTGTTGTGGCTCCAGAATTACCTATTTTGTGCCAACTCAGAACTGTTGTTAAAATACAGGGCAGAGGGGTCCTTCCACCCCAGCTTTTAATAGACATTTCTGTAGCTGATTTTTCAACGAAGACTAATAATAAGAAAATCTACAGTCGAGCCAAAAATGACAAATGTTACTGATTTAAAGTAATACCTGCATATTTTTAATTATGAAATGGAAGCAGATAAATCAGAAGCATGTAAATATCTGATTCTAAATCTTTGCATAACTATTTCCAAGAGGTAATTTTGCTATGAGCTGTTGAAACTCGAAGAAATGTATTATCCCCTTTGAGATGGTCTGTACCCCAGCTGTGTCATACATCTCTTGGCTTGTTCCCTTTTTGCTGTAGATGTACATACATATATATATATATTTGTGTACTGTGCCACTGTACAGCCTCTGCCACGTTCAACTGATTGTTTAAAATAAGTATATATGTGTATTTTACATATGTGTGTATATGTCTCTGCAGACAAGCAGCTGAACGTGGCAGTGGCTGTACAGACACAGAGTTTAGGGCTCTGTACAATATGTAATTTTAAGAATGTCAATGTGGTTCTTAGCGGATTTTATAAACACTTTTCTGAGTCTGTTATCAGCACTTCCCATCCTAAGAGAAACTGCACATTTTTCAGTGATTGTTCCACTGGGTTACATTTTTGTCTGCCATTTGTTCTGGGTTGATGTAATCTTGATACTACTAAAATTTCAAGGGCTGTTGACGCATTTCACATAGCCTGGGATTGCCTGTTCTCCAAATATATGGATCATGCATCAACAGTACTAAGTAGCCTTACTGTTTGCCTAAAAGCCTAGCTAATTTATTTAATACTCTCTCTTTGAAGAGAGGTCTCTGGAAGGGGGGTGGCATATTTTAGGATTCTCCTTCTCTTTAAAGGGAAACTGGGAATTGACTAGCAGTACTTGTTGATCAGTGATATTATTGTAGCCAAAGGATGCATGGGTGGTTTAATAGGAGGTTTTTGCTTCAAGTTCCTTGATGAAATGTAGTGTTCTACAGAGCTGTGTGAAGAGTGTAGTTTTTTATTCTGAAATGCACTTGTACACTTTATTTGAAAGGTCTGAATGGATCATAAATACATTTAAGAAATAAATGATACGTCACATGTTTTCACGTCTTGTCCTGGATGCCCTCTGTGTGTGTGTGTGCTGCTAAAGGTGTTCCTGGGGAATGGCTGGGGCTCTTCCCACTTTTCTGGATTCCTCTATAAATACCTGGCTTGTCCATAAGTGCCAGGAGCAGGAAAATCTCCCAGCTGTGTGTGTTGGTGCTGCAGGGCACTGTGGGCAAACTCCTCACTTCAATTTTCCTGTGGGAAACTTGAGCCCTAAAAGGAAATGAACAGAGTGAAAGGGCTGGATATCACAAGGGATTCACTTTTATTTTTAGAATTGCACTATATTGCCATATTTGGCCTGAAAGTATGCTGTATCAATGCACTATTGTGTCCAATTGCAGTTGTCTAACCATTCCAAATTTGTCTGAATTATTCAGGTTTTTTCCACAAATGCTGTTTATCTGTGAGTGTTCTCAGTAAGTGCTGACTCCAGGTAACACTTAGATTTTGTGGGAACATTACAAGGGAGGTTTGTGGTACTTCCTGGAGGTCTCAGTAACAGGTGTAATTCCTCTTACCAAAACCTTCCCCAGTGCTTTGAGCAGGGACAAATGCAGGAAATGCCCTCTGTGCAAAAGTCAGTGTCAATATTGCTTAGTAAAAGTAATTTTGGGCATATCATTAACCTTCAAAATAGACCAGGTGACACAGCATCCTGCTAACACTGCAAACAGATATCAAAAAACCTTTTAATAGTGTTGAATATACTTGAAATGTACAGACCTGCTCAGAACAACTGATCCCCATCATGCTGCTGCCCATGGAATTTGCAGGGGTTTGGCTTTTTCTGCTGGAGGCTGCCCCTGTCTTGGTGGCCCTGGGGTGGCTTGTCCAAGCCTTGCAGCAACACCCCACGTGCTGCTCTGGCCCTGGGCAGAGCAAGGAACATTCCACTGATGGGTTGAGTGTCCAGACCCTTCCCACAGTAATCTCTGACCGTGTGACAGAATTCTTGTGGAGTGAGAGGGACCTTCCTGGCAATAATTGCAATGTGGAAATGGATCCCATTGTGGCAAGAGTGAGAGTCAGGCACAGCTTGAATTTGTGGTCTCGCTCAGTGAGCAATATCCCACACTCAAAATCACCTGGGGGTTGGGGCAGGGAGAATCTGAAGTTTGGACCTCTCAATTTTTCCATTTTTCTGTTTTTTTTTTGAAGCCAAGCCATGCCTGGGTGCAGTTTTTATACCCCCATCAGATTTCTGGTGTGACAGGAGTTCACCTGTGGGTGATGAGCCATTTCCAGCAGGAAGCCCCCTCTGTTCTCTGGACATTTCTTCTTTCATTTTTTATCACCACAGATCTTGTCCCCTCAGCAATTCTTTGCTGCTGCTTCTTCATCCATTTGGGTTTATGTGGGGGATTAAGAGGAATAAACCTGAGCTGCTGAAAACTGCAAGTAGATCAGCCCCAGGAAGAGGTTCTGGGAACTCCAGCTCTTCCATGTCTTTAATTGTGCCTTAAGCTGCAGAAAAAGCCTCTAAAGTAACACAGTCTCAGTCTGAAGATGCTGATCAAGGCTGTAACTGGTTTGCATATCCTGGGATGCTCCCTGGAAGATCACAAAAATACAAGGGAAATGTCTTTTAAGTGTGTCAGGTTCAGGAGGTGGGAACCAATATGCTTTTCTATATGGACTGACAGAATGGATGGGCTTTCCCCTGCTGGACTGTGTCCTGGTTTCCATAATTACTCACATAGTTTCTGTTTAAATCAGCTGGAGAGGAAGGTTTCAGTATAACTCCCCTAATATTTTAAAGTACATAAAAGAGGGGAGGAAGGGTATGTTCAGAGTCTGAGCATCTACATTTTCCTGCTTTCCTTCAGAGCAGCAAACTGTTATGAGAATTTTAATCTTCACTGCACTTGCCTCAGTTCTCATGGCTGGCTTCCATTCTGTTTTCTTTATTACTTTCTTTTTCTTCCTGTCATTCTTAGCTTTCTATTTTTCAATGCCAGTTTGTGAAGGGTGTGGGTTCAGAAGGGTTTCCTTCAGTTCCCAGTCCCCTGAAAGCATGAGAAATTGCCCATTGAGCCAATTCTCACAGCAAGGTATAAAAATAGGAGTAAAGAAAAAGGTTACACAATGCTTGGATTGCAGCAGTTTGTACTAATGGGGAGATTTCAAAGCCATGGTTTTGGAAAACATTTTTAAAACCTTATCATTTCCGTTGATTTTTCTCTCCCCAAGCTGTTTCAGCTGCAGGAACTGGAGTTACAGATTGCTGGAGGAATTGTACAGAAACACAGGAGTCAAGTGCTGACCAAGTCACGCAAAGCCAGAGAAGCCACTAATTAGTTCTCTTTAGCCATAATGAGTGATTTGTTTGAGAAGCCTCTCTTAAGATTTTCCAACCAGATGCTTTGGTCTCTGCTGTTAAATAAGTGGATTAAAAGGCAAGTGGCTTTGAGATTATTGTGCCATTGCAGCAGCACACAGGTGACCCTCAGGAAAGGCACTTGTGTGGCAGCACAGAGCTGCTGGCAGTGCCCAGCACAGCATTCTCTGTAGCTCAGCCCTACAGGCTTGAGAAACTGAAAGTTACCACTTAAACTGTGTTCACATGTTTAAAAAGTTTTCAGAATTGTCTCGAGCATTGTCTTCCTCTCCTTGCAAAACCAGCTGAAGCCAACAGTGAGACATCAGTATACTTGTCTTTAAGCAGAATATATTTACATGAAATGTGTTGAGCATTGCCTTTTGTTTGTTTCTGATTTCCTTATAATGAGACAGATCTCTTTAACATGTTAATTATTATCAAATGAATGCTGAACAGTACTTTTGATATAATTTCCCAAACAATTCTGTTACTTGATTCTAATAGCAACATAATGCTTTCCTAATGAAATATCTGTGTTAAGCCCCAGAGAGGAGCATTAACCTTGGATTAAAATCAGAAGAGAAAATGAAGCACACTGTGGTAATTTTGTTGTTTACAAAATCTTTTTGTGAAGAAGAAGAGCTACAAGCTGTGATGAATGATCTTCACACTGATTACATCGTGTACTTTTTTACTGTCTTTTTCCTTTTGCTACAGAAACACGGGTTATTTGGATAGACTAAAACTTTCTTTGTTACTGCTCAGCTTTCCAAATGTCCAAGGCATCTGAAACTGTGTCAGAGTGGTGTAGGGAACAAGGTTCCATCTCCCTCATGCTGAAATCCCAGCTCAAACAGGCACCTGCCCCTGCATTATGTCGTGTTTTATTGTGTGGTACTTTCTGGGCTCATACTCAGTTTTCTATTTTCTGTAGCATAATTCTGAGGAGGGGATGCAGAGTGGTTTCTTAGCTGAACCTCAGGGACAGGATTTTGGAAAGCAGCTGCTTGCAATTGACTGTTACTCCCTGCAGTTGGGAGATAAAAGGAATGTGCCTGGGCAGTATTGGAGTCAGGAGTCTGTGAGGGAAGGCTCTGCATTGCAATGGCCTGGAACTCTGTGTGTGTGTGTGTGTGTGTGTGAGTGTGTGTGTATCTGTGTGTCTGTGCTCCTCCTGCCCCTCTCTGACCATTCCCAGATGTGTTTAGGTAACCAAGTCTATCCAGACTGTGATCTGGAGCTGCCAGTCTGCTCCGACGGAGTAGAATGTGTTTTGTTAAATTTAGAACAGCTCACAGAATCCTGTGCCAATCTCTCAGCCCTCAGTCCTAGCATACTGTAATTTATATTCTTTTGATGTGTTTTAATTTACATATTATTTTCTTTCTGCAACAGGAGTCTCCACAGGACAGTGCCATCACCCGAGACATCAATCGAACGTTCCCTGCTCATGATTATTTTAAAGATACTGGGGGGGATGGCCAGGACTCCCTGTACAAAATATGCAAGGTATTCCTCAAATTCTTCTGGGTTTTGGTAACTTGTATCCAACATCATTAACAGATGTGACTGTTAGCTGAGGAGAATGTGGATGTATTGCTGTATCTGCCATGGAGACACTGCAGCACCAGGCTCAGTTTGCTTCTTCATCCTTCCTTTGTATTCCTGGTGTTTCTCCCTCTTCCTGATGCCCCTGTGGCACCTGTTTGGAGGTGAAAGCACTCAGATGAGTGCAGCAGTCCTGGTGCCTCCCTGGAAGCAGCCACTGCTCTGTGCCCAGCTGGGTTCTCATACAGGTTATTCTGCATTAGGATGGCAGTGGCTGCACTCCATAAAAATTCTGTGGAGCTCTGCTCAGTGCAGTGTCTGCTCTGCTTCCTTTGTAGCTTGAGACAAATACAAGTCAAGTCTTGATTCTTTTTTTAGGCCTACTCTGTCTATGATGAAGAGATTGGCTACTGCCAAGGCCAGTCATTTCTTGCTGCTGTGCTGCTGTTACATGTAAGTGCTGGGTTTGCCCTCATTTGTTTGAAACTTAAGTATAAATGTTGGTCCACTTGCCTACAACAAACTTCTGAGCCAACAGGGTTGCAGGGCTCCTCCTCCCCACTGATACGTTGGTCAATAATAATGTGGTTTTAAACAGAGGAGAGTACATTGTTTAAACCCTCCTGTGGTACTTGCAAGGACCCTGGTCTGCAGTCAGTGTTTGTTTCCCTGTGTTTCAGGTCCAGGGCCCCTTCCATTCAGACTTGTGCTCATAAGCACCACTAGGCATGGAATTTGTGTATAAGAGAACACTGCAAATGTTTGGTTACAGGGTCTCAAGGTCAGATTTAAGCTTTTGGGGAGATGTTTCTATTGGAATCAGAAATAGGGATGGTAATTTCCATGTTCTGCATACACAGAAGTGTTTAGGACATCAAGGGGATGTCAGTTCATGAGGTCTCAGTGCAGACTGTGCTGCCTGTGGACTGTTGTATTGTAGGTCTTTGTGCTCCTTGGTTTCAGAGGTTAGGGAAGGATACAATAATATTTTAATATTTTTAAAAGAAACTGTATTATGCTTTTTCAAACTGAACTGCTGTTGACAGAAGTGATCTCATCAGTGTAGTATCCTTTAATTGCTGGTGTGTTCAGAAGCTGGAGAGAGATTTATGGGTACTGTGTGTCAGGAGCAAAGGCTTTGGATTCACTCACACTTGGGAAATAGAGGATTAGAAATCTGTGCAAATTATTTATAGACTGTTCAGGTTTAATGTCTGCTTTTTGTCAGTGTTCCTGTTGCCAGGGGTGGTTGGAACTGCAGAGTTCCTAAGCCCAGCAGTGCTCTGGGGTTTCTTTTCCCCAGCTGCTCTTCAGTGACTGTTGCTGCCATAGAGGGCTGAGCTTGGACAGTTCTCCTTTCTGGTGGCAGAGAAAGTCTTGTCTTCAGGGGAGGATTTCCCATAATATATTTCCATTATATTTCCACTATGAAGTTAGTGGAGAATATAGAAGACATTCTAAACTCCATTCCTGTGAAACAAAAGCCAAGTGATTAATGATAACAACCTTTTACTGAAACAGATGTACTTTCTTTTGGCTTTTCCATTATCATATGTCCATTTTTTTAGAGAGACTCAGTGGCATGACTGAACCATGTGTTATTCCACAGTTCTCCCTTTAACAATAGTTGTGGCTTCTGGGATTAATGTATGCATTTAAAAAAGCTAAATTCCAAAAAAGTTTCTTTTTCTTTGCTTGTCTTTGAAGTCAGCTTTGGAGTGTGGCTGTTAGGGAAAATAATTAATAAAAATGAATGTTGCTAAAAAGGAAATGAAGTTTCTGCAAGTCCTTCACTACCAGTTTGGAATGTTTCAGCAAAGTTTTCAGTTTTAACAAACTCCATCTGCAGATTAATAATAGAATCCTTGAGATGGATGTTCTGTCCTTTACAGGAACCAGTGACTGACCTGAAGTCAGATTTTTCTGCAGAAATATGAAAAGTGAATTCTGAGGGCAGGGAAAAATGTCAAAGCACTGATGAGCTTTGAGTGTTACTTCAGTTTTTGGCAGGAAAGGGACATTGAACTTTACCAAACTAATGCTGAGTTGGGATATGTGGAACTTTTGTTGGCAGCTACTGGTCTCTTATTTGTGCCATCAGATAAATAAACACCAAATGTAACAACTCCACTGAAAAAGGTAAATATATAATTAAGAATAAGGGAAAGATCCTGTTTAATATCTTCTAGTAATACTGTTTCTATCTTATTTACATGGGTGACAAAGGGTTAGACTGGTCAAAATCTGTGAGATTCAGATTCTGACAAGTTTTGGAGCAAAGACACCAGGAAACTGCTTTGGTCTTGATGTCTGGAAGGTGTATTTTTAGTGGAGTGATTGAGAGATGGTTTATCCCACAAATTAAGACTGAGAGGCCATTTGCAATACTAAATGTCATTGTATCTGTTAATATTCCTGTTTACTTTTAAACTGGATTAAAAAGTGGTGACAATTCTTTTTGGTGAGAGGGAGGAGAAGGGAGGTGCAGGCAAATGGAGCTGCTGGGGAGGGTTTAAATGCTCTGTGCTAAACACACTTTCCTCTCTCACAGATGCCTGAGGAGCAAGCATTCAGTGTTCTGGTCAAAATCATGTTTGACTATGGACTCAGGGAACTTTTCAAACAAAACTTTGAAGATTTGCACTGCAAGTTCTATCAGCTGGAGCGTCTCATGCAGGTGGGGGGACTCAGAGCTGCAGAAAAACCTCTCAGTAAGGTGGAGAGGTGGCTTGGCCATGTCAGCCAGCACTGCCTGGGTCCTGCTGGGGCAAATTAGTGTCCTTGTGGGCATCCCCACCTGGACAAGCCTTTGGCATCCTTGGGAGGCCCCTTGCACATCAGGCATGGTGGGTGCAGAGCCCTGCCTTGCAGTTCTGAATTGTCTCAATTAACTTTGAGTGTTGCTGTGTTTTTCCTCTCAGGAATACATTCCTGATCTGTATAACCACTTCCTGGACATCAGCCTTGAAGCACACATGTATGCTTCCCAGTGGTTCCTGACCCTCTTCACTGCAAAATTCCCTCTCTACATGGTCTTCCATATTATTGACTTGCTCCTCTGTGAGGTATGTGTTATAACTGGAGAGCTGCACAGCTCCCAGCTCCTGACAGTTTGTCACTGTGTTGGTTCATGTCCTTGTTACTATCTGTTCTCTCAGAGCAAGGCCTGTGATATTTTTGTGTAGAAGTGTTATCTCTCTGCAATGGAAGAAGTTGTCAGCATTTCAAAGATAGGAATTAGGAGTCAATATCTCTATAAGAGAATATAATCTTCCATTTCCTGTAGCACTGTTGAATCTGTGTGAGATGAGTCTCTACAGTGCTCATGGGATGAGAGTTAATTTACAAATATGTGGAGTCTTCTGTTCTTAAATTGTATTACACACAATGATAACTTATTTTTTTCCTAGAATATTGTTGCATGGAGGCCATTGGGTATAGAATTGCCCAGCTAACTCTCATGCTGGTAATCTAACAAGCTTGGAGCTCTTTCTCCAGGAAAACTGGAAGTCTCTCTATGTTTCACAGCATATACTTAGACAGCAAAGTTCTCCACATGGAAATTTTGTCAATAATCATGTTTAGAACAGTGTATCTGGTGCTGTGCTGGTAAGTAGTGTAATTAGATCCAGGGCTTATTAAATCAGTGAACAAATCCCATGTTGTACTGAAGCATCCTTGAGTTATTTAATGATTTGCTGAGTGACATTACACATCCATTCTTCCTTGGATCTGCAGTTATTGCTGTGAAGTGGCAGATTTCCTGCCTTTCCTTTACTGGAGGATTCCAGCATTCACAAACCTCCTGGTCAATGGTTTTGCCCTTTCTCTGTGTCTGCTGCTTGCTTTGTCCATGTGCCAGTGGAATGGAAAGCAGCAGATGGTATGGGGAAAATGAGTTCTGTTTGTTTAGAAACACATTTTCAATTCATAAATATTAAATGTGCTCATAGGGAAGTTGTAAGGGGGGTTTTATAATTTTGAAATAACAGTGAAAGAATAATTTAGTGGGGAAAAAGAATCTTGAAATAAGATGAGCAAAGTGTCTTCATTATCAAAGGGAGCCCTGGAGAAGGTGTGTGCTACTGCTGACTGAGGAACTGCTGGTATTTAATTGGACAGTGTAAGTAAAACCCTTCTAAGGAGTAGTGGCAAGGTAGATGCCATGGGACTCTGCCCTAAAGTGAGTCACTTTCTTTTTCATTACACAAATTATCCCAGACCAGAACTTCATATATTGCTGCATTTTAATCAGTGTTTTCAGGAGTTGCTACATGAAAATTAAATTATATTGAGCTGACCAAGTAGTCATTAAAAAATAAAAAGTGCACAACAGGGCCTTCATCATTTCAGAGTTTCAGACTGCTGAGGGGATAGTAAAACTGTGTTGATTGTTTTACTCTCTATAATGGCTCTCCAGTAAAGAGACTTCCCCAGTTGTTTGCAAAATCATTCTCTGTGCCTTTCATTTAATATAGCACTTGGTTACACCTGTATCCTGCTTCTCCTTTAAACAAACAACAAAACCCACCAAACAAATTCATGTCCAGCCTTGTAAATACTGAGAAATTAATTTATTTTATCATTGTTTTTCCTTTCCAGGGAATAAGTGTTATCTTTAACGTTGCACTGGGATTATTAAAAGTGAGTATACAATGTTACACTGTGCTTTCTGCACCATCATGCACCACATAAAAAATTAAGATGGATGTTACAAAATGCTTCTTTTTTCTTTGAGAAGCCAACAAGTCCCTGTGTTCCCTGTGCTGTAGCCTGGCATGTCCTGTGCAGCACAGAGCTTTTGGAGGGGACAAGAGAAGGCTGCAGAAATAGAAACAAACACTTTTTGCAGAAGGTTAAGGAGCAGAGATGTTCTTGGAGCTTTGCAAAACTGCTGTTGCTTTACTGTCTCTGGGAATTGGGTAATGGTAAAAAATGTGTGGTTTTGGTGTCTCTTCCCTTGTCCCCAGACTACCAAGGATGATTTGTTACTGACTGACTTTGAGGGGGCTCTGAAGTTCTTCCGTGTGCAGCTGCCCAAGAGGTACCGCTCCGAGGAGAACGCCAAGAAACTGATGGAACTGGCCTGCAACATGAAGGTGAGATGTGCTGTGGCACCTGCAGCCACCTCTGGGGGGAACTCACTGCTCCAAACCCAAAAACAGGCTGCTCAGAGGTGATCTTGTAGATGAATTTTGAGTTAATACACTGGTGTGGTTTAAAGTCTCCTTTTCCCTTCAAATTTCCTGGAGGAATTCTTTGCAGCAGCAGTGTGGAAGTTCACAGCTCCCACAGCATGTTCACATCCAAGGCACCCTGGTGTAGTAGCAGTGTGGACATCAGTATTCTGCACAGAGGTCAAGCATATCTTGTAGGAAACTAGAGTAGACATTACAGAATAATCAGGAATAAAGCTGTTAGAGCTCTCCACTCATTTAGCATTAGCCACAGGTTAGATTTTGCACATGCTTCTGGTTCAGATCTCTCAGGCACAGGGTGTGACTCTTGGGGATGGGCCTGAGCAGGGCTGAGGGTTGGACTGGATGATCCTTGTGGGTCCCTTCTGACTCAGCATATTCTGTGATAATAAGTGCATTTATGTTTCCAAACAGCAACATGTTCCTCTTCCCACTCTGCCAAAATTCCCTGTGTGAAGTGGCACAAGCAAATAGGCTCTGAGTGGACATGGCAAGGCTTCCTGGAGTGCTGTGAGGTTTGGGGGGATTTGGGGAAAGCACAGACAGCACTGCTGGGCTCAGCACAGATGCTGAACATCTCTGTATCACATCCTGTGTGTTGCCCCTGATGGAAGTGCTGCACATAATTGCTTTCCTTGACCTAAAATATAAGTCCTTTGCTGTCAGTATAAATCTCCAGCTCTGTGTCTGCAAGTGTTTTTTTGAGCAGAAAAGGGCCTGATGTCAAAATAAATAATTTATAGGAAGGGAAAAGTAGCCTGACTAAGGCATTGTGATTAGAACAGCATTCTGCTGGAAAGGAGGTCAGGAAAGGATCAGCTGGAGACAACACCAGATCCTTAAAGTCATTCCTCAATGCTGCCATCAAATCATGGAATCACAGAAAGGTTTGGGTTGGGAGGCACCTTAAAGATCATCCCATCCCACCCCTGACATGGGCAGGGACACCTTCCAGTATCCCAGATTGCTGCACCTTGGCCTTGGTCACTTCCAGGAATGGGGCAGCCACAGCTTCTCTGGGCAATAAGTGTTAGCAGAGTAAGGCTGCTGCCTCCTGTGCCCCTGAAAAACTGTGGTGGGACTTCAGTGTTCATTTCTGCTTTCTCTGGCCACACAAACCCAGAATCCTCTTCTGGGTCCATCCAGTCCTGCAGTGCCCAGAACTGGTGACAATGGCAGATCTTCTCAGGATCACCTAAAAAACTCAAAACTAACTGAAAAGTAGAAGATGAAAACACAGTGGTGTGCCTTCCTTCCCTCTCACACAGCTGGGTGCCTCACTTGGTGAGGTCTAACCTTTACAAAGCTTGAGATTTGATGCACAAAAGCTAAAAAGTTGGGCAGTGTTGGAGCAGTGAAATAATCTGCTCAGGTTGCTGCCTTCTGTGCCAGTGAAGGGTTAATACTCCGGGCGGGTGTCTGGGCTGCTCAGCAATAACTCCTGCAGTTGTGATGTGGTTGGACCGGCTCCAGGCAGACCGGGTGGCATCGTCCCAACGTGTCATCCCAAGGGCGGGGAGGTGCTTCTGGTCAGCTCTCACTAGAGGGAGCCTGGCCACCAGGTTTCTGCTGCTCCTCTCCAGGAAGGTTGTTCGTGATAAAACCAGGGATACCAGAAACCAAACAGGTTTTCCATTCTGCCTGTCGTTTATGCAGGTAAAATTCAGCCTGTTTTTCAGACAGGGTTTTTTAAGAGGAAACCATAGCCATGGCTTTTACCTTTATTTGGGTTACTGAAATAATAATAAAGGTTCAGTTGCAGCTTCTAATGCTTGAAATTTCATTTTGATGCACAGTGACTTGCATTAGAAATGCTCACAGTGCTCTTGGCCATGGTCCATGTTGCTAAACCATTGTAACCTGTGGCACATGTTACACCAGGGAGGGAGCTGGTCCTGCTCTGTCACAGCTTCCCTTGTGTCCCCTGGCCCTGTAGGAGTTGAGCACTGGGCACAGAATGCTGAACTGAACATCACCTTTCTGTCCCCTCTCACAGAAGGGGAAGCTGAGGCCCTGAGAGTGTCACTCTGCTGCTGTTGTGTGTCTGTGGGAGCCAAGGGCAGCATTCCAGCCACCCAAACCCTAGAGCAGCAGAGGACAGGGCTCACATGCCTCTGGGTTGGTGCTTGCTTGGACACCTCAGCAACTCAGGGACTGGGCTGTTTCTGCTGAGCTTGAGTGACACTGGCAGAAATGTCAGCTGAGCCTGCACTTGCCCTTTCAGTATTTGCAGTCTCATGTTAAAGTAAACCAAATACTTCTGTGTGATGATAAATGTTACAGCTGAGGGAGCCTGAGCATCAGGCCAGTTCAAAAATTGAAGCTGTCCCATGGGTTTCTGTTCTGCTGAGCCACTGCAGTGTGTGGAGCATCAGAGAGCTGGGCAGCACCACAGCAGAGCTCAGGCAGGATGCTCCACATGCCTCTCCAAACCTTCCCTCTCTTCCACTAAAGGGTAAGAGGGAGAGATGCTGCTGTCATTATACTGAGTGGAAGTTTCTGACCTTCTCTGAGGGTCTCACAGTCAGAACTGGGTGAAGTCTTGAGCTGTGTTTTTTAGGAGGAAGGAGTTGCTTAAAGCTTGTACCATAACCCTGTGTGAATTGTGTTCTTTTGTTGATGTTCTGGGCAGGAACTAATGGGCTGCTTTAATTTAGATTAGCCAGAAGAAGCTGAAGAAATATGAAAAGGAATATCACACCATGAGAGAGCAGCAGGCTCAACAGGAGGATCCCATAGAAAGATTTGAGGTAATGCTTTACTTTCTCCAGTCCAATTTAAGACACAGGAAGTTGCTACTTTGAGTCCTTTTTCTTTTTTAATTTCTTTGGGCTATTTTTGTTTTGTGACCAGTTTGGATGCAACAGGGAATTGGCTCCATGGACATGAAAGGAACATCTCTGTTGGCAATGTTAATCAGGATGGGGTTGTTGTGAGCTCAGCTTCACATGGAAAAAGGAATAGTACAAATTTATATTTGGTTTTATAGAACTGTTTCAGTAGGGCCTATTTCTAGCACTTGTATTGTACCAAAAACCATGAACAGAAAGAAAATGCCCAATTGATTCTGACTCTGCCTTCCATGATTGCAATCCTCTGAAAAGTTTTATGTAAACTTCCTTCAGTATCTGTGTGCTGGGAGTTGTAACTTGAGGGAGAAAATCGAGTGTTTTTCCCAGGATCCTCCTCTCTCACCTGTTTCCAGCCTGCAAATTCTATTTTAAGCCAAGAAAAGCAGTACTTGTAGGGAGCTCCTGGCAAGGTATCGATGGCAGGATGATACCCCTACCACTGAAGGCTGCAAAAACATTTCTGTAGCTCAACTAGTCCAAGCTGAGCAGAGTTATTTATACCTGCTTTCTTCTCAAGGCCAATACTGTATTTATTTTATATTTCCACTGTGCCTAACTAGTTTTATCCTCAGGGAACATCATGCAGGTAGAGTTGTCTTTGCATACCCAAGTTACAAGGTGTAATATCATGTAATATAAGCAGAGTAAGGGTGGTGTTTTAGGCAGATATGTGGGAGGCTGATGGTGCTGTTGTGTCCCCCCCAGCGGGAGAACCGGCGCCTGCAGGAGGCAAACATGAGGCTGGAGCAGGAGAACGACGACCTCGCGCACGAGCTGGTGACCAGCAAGATTGCCCTGAGGAAGGATCTGGACAATGTAAGACATGTCTTGGTGCTGCCTGGTGCAGACAAGGGTAATGCCTGCTTAGACACATGCAGTATTTTTGATGTGGGTGGGACGGGATTCCTTCCTCAGTCACACACCGATGGTCAGGCCTGTGGCAGGTCCATGGCAAACTCAGTGGTGACTGAAAAACTGATTACTCTGGAAAGCATTGGGTCATTTGAGGGAAAGGAGAGGTTCTGAGCCTGTACTTGAGTAGTTGCTTTCTTCTCTCTCTTAAAAGTCTAGCAGGAGCTATGTCAAGTTCTTGAATCATCAGAGAGACAGTAACAAGGGTTCTGTTTTCCTGGGATTTTTATGAGTATGGTTTTGCAGCAGACAGGCTTTGCAAAGTGCCTGATAAACCTGACAGTGTGAGTTTGTCTGGCTCTGCAGGGATCAGGCTCTCAGGGACCTCAGGCAACTCTGGATGTGTCGTGGATTCCATTTGCCTTGTTGAAATCTGCCCATGTGAACTCCTCCCTCTGGGCTGTTTCCACATCCATTGGTGACTCAGAGGGGAAACTTAAGGTTCCCTTAGTGTTATGTGAATTTTTTTTCAGCCTGCTGTCCCATTCCCTTCTTTACATATTCATGTTTGGGAGATTTTATTAGGATATCCTTTTCTTTTTTGACAGGACTTGCAGAGACAGAGAGGTGCTGGCATTTGTGGCACATGGTTAGAACACATTTATTCTGTGTGCTCAGGGAGGTGAGGGGAAGAGTTCAAGTGCTCATGTTCTGCCATCCTTGTTCTGTACCAAGATAAGTGCACTTCTGAAACCTCAAAGGAAAATGACTTCTGAAAGTCATACAGTGCAGGAGTTGACAGGCTTTAAAATGTTTTAGTGTATCTGCCTGAGAGAATTTAAGGTTTTCTGTGGTCTCCTGGAAGCTTGCTGTTGGAAAAATATTCCTGTCCTAAATGTTGATGCCAATGGGTGAATGTTGCTCTTAATGAGGTTTGGTTTATGACTTCTGGGTTTGTTACACCTCCTGCTCTTTGGTGTTAAAATGTGAATCATGTTTAGGAAGCAGGTTTGCACCATGCACTGGTGTGTTCACCTTCCCCTACCTGGGCTTTTCCCCTTCAGTAGTGAAGCTTCCAGAAGGCTCTGCAGACTGCCCAGCACTGGCACTCCAGCAAAAAATGTCCTGAAGGAGCTTTTTCTGTCAGTTTTTAACTGTTGTTTGTGGCTGCTTGAGCCTTTGTGAGACACAGTTATGCTTTTACATTGTTTTGTTTAAACAGAGAGCTGGGAGAGGAACAAAACCAGACAAAATCTTTGATAGGCCTCACTGGATATGTAAGTTTTGCCTTCAAAGATGGTAAATGATGTTGGCAGCATTTGGGTTATCTCCTGGGAGGAGATGGGAAGGTTTGATCCTACTTTTGGACCCAGATTAATTCTTCTAATTGGATCCTGAAATGATAAGTTTCGTTTTGCCAATGTCCTGAAAGAAAAGTACTGAAGGACATTGTTTAATGCACCTTTTCTAATACCTTCATGGCATGTCTGAAACCTGCAACCTAAAAGAACAAAGTAAAGCATTTGGAAATACAAGAATTTCCTTAATATCCTTTCACTAGACCAGAAAATAGGCTTCATATTTCTACTGTTGTTGGGCTCCCACATCCCAGTTTGCTTTAACTTTAAAACAGTTTAAAACCCATCTATAATGAAAAGATGTTCTCTTTGCCTTTGCCATCTGTTCTAAAGGATCAGCAGGACTTTAAGGGACTAAAATTCACTTTTTGATTTTCTTCCTTTGAAGGGAATTGGTACAGCTACTTTCTGAAGATTTTATATATCAGTTGAGTTATTGATCTATTTTTATGTAGAATCCATACACCTATTGGGAAGTGCTGTGTTGTGTGTATGAGAGAGGAAAAGTTACCTTAACTTTGCAGAGTTTTTAGTGGTTTTTAAAGAGCCTGGAAATTTTCAACAATACATCTTTATTCTCAAAAAACTTCAGTAAGAAGGTGGATTGTTTCTTTCCTTTAAGGGGGAAGGAGAGAGGGGCCTGTTTGCTTTTGCAGCTCAGGTTTTTTGTGCAGTGTTTTCTGGGTTACATCCATTGGTAGGTGCCATAGAGCTCTGAGGGCTTTTTAAGCATTCCCAAGGCCTTTTTCATTAATTCTGTTTTCATTGCAAGGTTCAATGTTTGCAAATTGAACTTAGGTCTGAGCTGGTTACAGCTTTTCATTGATCTTGCTCATTGTGAGCTGTGCTGTGCCTTTGATTGTCTCCAAAATGTATTGGTCAACTTCCAGGCTGGATGGGGAAACAAAACTTATTTCTGTTATTGTATTTCTTTGGAGCAATCCCTAAAGTTTTGATAAAACAAATCACTGAATTCAAGAAGTTTTGGGGTGATGGAATGTAGTGGTATATGTCACTAATTCTGATTTGCTGCTGCTTTGCCATTGCAGATGGTAAGTTTTAGGAAAATAATTTTCAGACTAAAATTTTATTGTTATTAATGACAATGAGCCAAACCCTCCTGAGACTGCAAGGGCTGCACTCTTGGCTCTGTCCTGGTGGAGGCACAGCAGGGAGGCCTCTCCTCAGTGCTGCCTCCCCTCTGTGTTCCAGGCAGAGGAGAAGGCAGATGCCCTGAATAAGGAACTGCTCATGACCAAACAGAAGCTGATTGATGCAGAAGAAGAAAAGAGGCGCCTGGAGGAAGAATCTGCTCAGGTTGGGGCATTTCTGTCATTTCCACTGTTCTGTACAGTACAGAAATGATAAAAATAAAAAGTGGCAAGTGTGGGAAGGGCTTAATGTTCTAAGTCATGTTTGTCCCTCTTCCTTGGTGTAAAGGACGTCAGCAGAGCAGGATTCAGCACTTTCCTGCCAGGTGCTTCACAGGGTGGGAATTTTTAACTAGTCACAGTTGAAGTCACAGTCTGTGCCAGAGAAGCTGCACAGAGAGGCAGTGCAGGACTTCAGCTCAGTGCTTTTTTAATGCTTCCTCCCCTTGGTTAGTCCACTGTTCTGTCAGTGATGACCACCAAAGCCCAGCTTTTCCTTGTCTAAGTGGAGCTGAGCTGGGCTGTTGGTCCCTGCTGTAGAGCAGAGGAAGGAGGTTAAAGGGAAGGAGAAAATACCACCTGGGTATTTTTCAGACTACAACTATATAAACCCTTTCTTTTCTTCTTTTCTTCCCTGCAGCTGAAGGAAATGTGTCGTAGGGAACTGGATAAGGCAGAGTCAGAGATCAAAAAGAACAGCTCTATTATTGGTGACTACAAACAGGTGAGTACAACCTCACCAGGATGTGGTTTGCTGTCAAAGTACAAGACTTCCCCAGGTGTTTTAGGAGAGTCTGGAAATGAGTGTAATCTGTGCCATGTGTTTGAGGAGACATCTTAGCAGTTCTAGAAGGGAAGCCTGGGGTTGGTTCTGCATTTTCCTTTGCTGAGATGCTGCTATTGGTGATCAGGTCTGTTTGCCCCTGATGTGGGTATTTGTGCATCATCAGTCACCACAGCCTTGGCCACAGCCTGAGCTTGTGCAATTGGGCTCTTGTTGATAAACAAGGTTCCCCTCAGTCCAAAAAAAAAGAATTCCCTTTTTCAATTCAAGCTTCCCTTTTTCCATCAAGTGGTAACAGCACCTAATAAAGAAAAGATGCCATTTTCCTTTCAAAGATTTGCTTTGGGTTTTAAGCTCCTGATCACAAGGTATCAAGGGAGCAAATTTGTGTATCTTTTTAGTGGGCCCATAACAAGTCTCAGGGAATGAATGAGATTTTTTACTATGTCTTGACTGTTCTTTTATGCCAAAGGCAACAAAAAGAGGCATGTTATTCCTAACCTTTTCTGGCTCCTTTAGCAAGGCCAAGGTGCTAATAACTTATGTTGAAACTGCACCTTCTCCTGTGGGAATAGAAGACTATGTCGAGGATGGGAATATGTACAAGGAGACAACTTAATGCAGCATCCCAAATTTCCTGGCTTTCTAAGAGTCCTCAGACTATCCATGTTAATATTGCAGTAGCATTTGTTTGTGCTTTAGCATTCATTTGGGAGGAAATTTACATGTATAAATGGTCTGGTAACATAATTTTGCTTGTCAGATTTGTTCCCAGCTGAGTGAGCGACTGGAAAAGCAACAAACAGCAAATAAAGCTGAAATTGAGAAAATACGGGTAAGAGACCACATAGATCCACAGTCCCCAATGTTTCAGTGTCCTAGTGAAAGCAGAGCAGCAAGCACATGATTTATTTTGTTACTAAAATGGTGGCCATAGAGAATTCCTGTAGATAAAAGAGAAGTTTATAAGGGGGAGAAAAGATGAGCAACTGTCATCCCTCTCCTGCTGTAGTGGTTATATGATAATGTTGATGCTGGGCAATAATAGCTGTTAGTTTTTCTGAGGCTTTTTTTTTCTGGAAGAGATTCTCAACTGTCTTTCACCTCAAAGTAACATGGGGGTGGGACAGAACCCATTCCTGCAGCCAAATAACACAGCAGTGTTTGCAGAGCCCATGAACTCNGAGTGTGTAGAAAGTCTACTTCCTGTGGGAATAGCTCCTCCTCAGATGGGAGAGAATGAAAGGGTTTGGATGCACTGAAGAAAGCCGAATGTTTCACTAAGGGCAATGACACCAGTCTTGTTTTGCTTTTCAAAGCTTTTTTTTTTTCTCTCTTCTTCATCTTGTTGTGCTGCTTTTAATTTGTGTAAGACTTGTTTAACTTCTGGAAGTGGCCAAGAGATTGCAGATGTCCTAGAGCCTTCTAAGTTTAACTTCTCTAACCTTCTGCTGTGAACATGTAACAAATTAATGAAATTACTCATGTGTTTTGCAGGATTTGGAGCACCATTTGGGTCTGGCCCTGAATGAAGTACAAGCTGCAAAGAAAACATGGTTCAACAGAACAATAAGCTCTATAAAAACAGTGACTGGAGTCCAAGGAAAAGAGACTTGTTGAAAAGCAGTTCTGTCAAACACACCTTTTAACACAACACCTTTTGTTGCCTTCCTTGGCCAGATATTTAATTCTGTGACATGAGAGGACCAGAATGTAAATAAAATAGAAACACAGCATGTCAGGATTTCAATAGGTGAGTGCTAAAGAGGATGGAAACACAGGAGAGGGTTATTGCTAGACATGGGATGTTCATACTACTGATATTTAACAGGTGATGTAGCTAGATTGAAGCTCTTCAGAGAAAACACTCCATTCTGCGTCTGGCTGGAGGCTTTTCACAGACTAGGTACGAGAACTTACCAAACCCTAATTGTTAAGTTTACATATGATAGGTTTTTTTACAGTTATAACCTTTTTTAATATTTTATTTGAAAGGAAAAGTGTCACTAACAAAGTAAAAAAAAAAAAAA
>VYZS01018826.1:12442-25562 GCA_013400695.1 Neodrepanis coruscans | reverse complement strand
CTCACTTCTTATCTTGGCCCACCCGGGGCCTGACGGCAACATTGGAATTCACATGCTGCAAAGAATCCTGGCATGGTAATCACAAATTGATTCCCATTCCTGCGTGACTCAGGAATGTTCATATTAAGTAGTAGGCCAAAGTTACAGAAAATTTTAACATATATTAATAAATTAGAGATCTGATGAAAAGGCTGAAAAAGGAAAAAATGCTATGTGCTTCGTTTATGAATTCAAACTGCTGAGCATCTCCTGGATTTGTCCTTATAGTAAGATTTTCGAAGTCAGTTAGACTTAAGATGTCATCTTAATCTCTCTTTACTATGGGGTTTCCTAGACTGCCAAAGAAGACAAAAAAATAGCACATGATTGGACAAAATTGCCAGATTCTCACCTTCTTTTCAATCACTAGAGCAAGCTCTTGCTTATTTGAAGCCAAATAGGTTTGCGGGACCATTGGAAGAATTTAAAAACTCCAATACCTCAGACTGCTTTCTGACACACTCTCTGCTGACCCCTGTGCAACTATCAAATCTGCAGGGCTTCTGGCCTGGATCTGACTAAGGACATCTTTTTCCAACTGGGAAATTATTTCAGAATGTGAAATGTTGTCAGGAGATCCAGAAATTTAAAGCTAAACCTGAAATTTATCTCATTTTACTGCATGATTTCCCAGTTTGTGCTCTATCTTTGAAACTAATTAGTAAAATTTAGGCTTGTGTAAATTTTTGTGGGCTTTGTCCTTGAAGAAAAAAAAGGAGATCATTTATGGAAGTTGGCAGGGTAACAGAAAATGGGAATCCTACCCATCATTTAATCTTTTTGTGTGTGTGCGTGTGTACAAAGTCAAGTGATTTCAGTACAAGTTCACTCTAATCCTCCAGTTGCCATTTGAGAATGGAGAAGAAAGGATGTCTTAGCTAATGTGCTAGTTAATTAATTCAGTTTGATCTTTAAATTAGAAAGGTGTGCTGACTTCCACATCTCAGCACTTCAAAGAGTCTGCACAGCCCTCAGAGAAATGTCTGATTTCAGCTTGTGATGTGGGTTTGTGCCCTCAGTGCTGGGCTGGTCCCAATTGATGCCATAGCCAGTGAAATGCAGCACTGTGTCTTCTGTAGCAATGGCTTTTAGAATGAGAGGGTCTAAAATGATGAGAAGTTATTCTGCAATATGATCCCTCATTTTGGATTTTAAACAATTATACAATTATGTAATAATTATATTATATAGTTATTCATTTAAGAATAGCTGTTTTCAGAGCAGTAGCACTAACCAATAAAAAAAACCCAAAACATAAGAAAAGTAGAAATGACATGGCGTTTCTTTTATAAGAAGTTCCCGTAAGCAATCTTTGTTTCTTGCAGAGGGCTGAATGACAAATAAACCCAGGAGGACACTGTTGTGCACTAATATCTCTTTTCAGAAGACTAATAAACCTATGACAACTCACCACTTTCTTATCTGAAATAGTCTTTAGAATAACTTTTAAGTAATTATTACTCTATCTATTTCATGCAATATTGCTGTTGATTCTGAGCTTGTGGAAAACATCTCTTTTAAAGGACATTGTGTATAATAAAACACATCTTTCATTGCAAGACAGACTTTATTCCCTTAACAATAACATTTTTAGGTTAAAGATTGCATGTGTGTTTGCAAAGCCCAGTGTTTTTTTCAGTGCTGTTGTTTTTTTACCGGTCTCACTCATTAAGAGTTAGTAGTATCAGTAGTTAAGGGGAAATAAAAGTATCCAGACAGCTGAATGACTTATCAGAAATTAAATTCTGTCATTCTCAGATTCCTTCACATTTTCTGAACAAACAAATACGCCATTGCACTAATAACTTCTCCTTGAATGTGATACCACCACTACTCTAAAACAGGTCAAGCCCAACCGATGACTTTAAGCAATTGTACAATACTGTTTACAACTATCCTTTTCTCCTTTGCAGTTAGGAGAAAGGACCTTACCATTTTTCAGAAGAATCTAATGGGTTTGGATACTCCCAGTCAGAAACCTCACAGATATTTTGCACTGTTGGGATGCACTGAGCTCCCTGGGAAACAGGCTTCCTGCAGGATTCCCAGCTTGGGCACAAAACAAAATTAAAACTTCAGCAAGGAAACTAGCTCCCAGGCAGCAAAAGTTGACTTCCTGGTGGGCTGATTGTACCTTGCAAGAAGAGCACACATGACTTAGGATCACTTTCCTTCAGTATCCTCATTCAACCCTGCATCTTTTGTGAGCTCTCACAATCCATTGAACTTTCCGAGGGGCCTCTTTGTTACTCCCATTCATCTCTCTTTTTTGTCTTCTCTGACAAATGTTTCTGCTGTACTTCACCAGCCTCCTTTGTGCACAACATAGATTTCAGTGTAAACCCTGTCTCTGAAGATCAGGCTGGTTCACTGCCCTCTCCTCCATTCCCCTACTCTCTGACTCAATGCTGCCAGTTCGCTCAATTGCTGAACTTTCACCTATGTCTTTGCCAAGTTAATGGTTTCCCTATAGACTGAATAGATTGGCATTTCTTCCTTACCATGGTCCTTTTCATTCTTGAGTTTCAGAAATGCACATAACTTTAAGCTACTCTCCAATTACAGCTAAATTATTCCCTAAGGCAATTAAGGTGAAACATTACTTCGAAAGACTTCCACTAGTGTTTCAAATTAACAGCAGCATTTGATACAGTTGTCAGTATTTTTCCATTAACAGTGCTAACCTCTCCACCCTCCCTGCAAACTCATAAAATTGATCTCATTCTCATGGAACTGATGGGAAGAGTCCAGGTGCAGTTTGTCCCAGTGAAGCTGAAATAAAATATTTGCAAGGACAGGCTGATTCTCAGATCGCCCTGTTTCATTTATTGATCTCTTTCACTCAGTGCATTAAAACTCAAAAAGCTCTTCCTCCCCCTTTTAATCCCCCTTAATCAGTGCTAGATCATGTTTCAGCAGGGCTTTAATGGATTCTTGAGAATAGTTATGGAGTGCTTTACCCTTATGACTTGGCGGCTGTGTAATCAGTCTACTGGCTTAAAATCCATCTGATTTTCTGGAATTCTTCTGAAGAGACCTGAAAGGAGACCGACAGGGACAGAATTACACTGCAGCAGGGAAACCTGCTCATATGCATGGTATGTGCTACTGGTTACTCATTCCTCTCTCTCCATTCCTACCAATGACAGTCCAGTATAGGCAGTGAGAGAAAATCAATGTTCATCTATGGGATTTCAAAAAGGCCTGATTATCCATGTGTGGACAATGTGTTTCCAAGGTTAAAAAAAAATGTACTTACAGTGTCCAATGCAGCACTTCCTTTAGTATTATTCACACTGCCCTGAGCTCTCATTCCCTATTGATAGAGGATAAGGATAAGCTTTGGGCAACCTAATTCTCTAAGATAAAATCAAGGTCCATACGATCTATCATTGCCTGAGTAATGCTGGCACAAAGTTAAGCCCTAGCTGAATGTCAATGACATTTTTACCCAACTAATGCATAATTTTTGAGAATAACTTTCCTGCATGGTTCCTGCATGTTTATTGCTAGCTTGTTTTTGTTTGGTTGTTTTTTTTAAGACTTTTTTGTATATTTTAAAGCAGATGAACATTAACATGAACATTAACATATTGTTCAATTGTAAATGTTTTTAGATGAAATATATGAAGGTATAAGAAACTGTTCTCCATTGATCTGCTTGTGGAGGATACCTTAAATTGTCCAAGTTGGTCATTTGAATCCAGTGGCAGCCACAGTGTCTGGAATACTGGGCCCAAGAAGCATCTGAGATTAGAAACAACTCAGTTTCGTAGCATTTCCCTCATAAAATTTGAAAAATTCATCAACAGGTTTTGTGTTTATAGATAAAACACTTAGAAGCATTGTGCTCATACTCTATGCAATCAGCAGGTGTTCTAAATAAATAATTAGACACAGTAGGAGAGCTACTGCAAGGACAGCTCTGGTCTGCACTCTAAAAACAGTATGGTGCTACCCTGAGGCTGGGTCCAGCACAGTGTAGATATGATGGTAGCTGCTGCTCCTAACATGCTTCACAGACCGGTTCCTGTTCCTGCCACAATCCCTCACTAACAATTAAGTGATGTGGCAGGCAAGCAGGGCCATTTGAAACAGAACTTAATAAAACCTATTGAGAAGATAAAGTTTTGAGCTAAGGCTACAGTGTTTGACAGCTTTGTGGCCAAGATTCTATACTACAGAAAACAGCCCCACCAGCTCAAATATTTCAAAAAACTTGATCTTTTTTCTCTAGATCTTTTCTTCATATTATAGTAGATCTCTTCATGGCTGACAGCATTTCGGGACACAGGTACCAAGCTCAGTTGCGAAGCACATCGTTACTATATTCACAAGGCAGAAATAATCCAACATACAGCTCTTCCATGTAAAGCACCTTTTGTTTTCTCCAGAAGTCCATCATCTGACCTCATAGCTAAGTTCACAAGCTGTGGACAAAGGTCCATAAGAATTTACACAAACAGACCAAGGCACAGAACAAAGAACCCATAATAAACTGGAGAAATGAAAAGAGTGTATTGTCTTTCTCAAGAAAAATGAAAATTGTCATGTGCACTACAGCCAAGGCCTCTTTGAGAGAAACCATTCTACGCAGATGTGCTTGTGATTTATTCTGCAGAAATAAATCTCCACATCACAAATATTTTGCTACCAGTAAACTTCCAAGGAAATACTACAGGCAACAAAATTACTGCTATGTATGGCTGCAGGACCTGTCGTTGTCTTGGCAACCTGCTGACTCTGCACTCCAAGACAAATGAGTTAACTCTAACCCTAACTCTAACCCTTCTACCTTTCTCTGGGCTTTCTGAGTGCAGGTAACAAGAGCACAGAAGGTACAAGAACCAGTGACAGGCTTCTGTTCAATTTGAAGCCTGTTGTCTGTCCTGTCTCCTCCAATAGCTCTCAACCATTGAATGCTGGTCTACTACACTGAGGGTCTGATGCTGAATTCACATCTGGTGAAAGACATAAAATTCTGCTGCAAATTATTCTAAAAGCAAGTAGATATGGAAATATAAACAAAATCATGAGATTGAGTTCTAGACTTTGTTTTAAAGACAAAGGCTTTGAAAAAAGGCTTCTCTGAGAGAAGTCACGATAATGTTTGGAACTACAATTGGATAGGTAATATTTTCACTTACCTTTGCTTTGTTTTTTCCAAATACTCAGACAGTAGCTGACTCTGCTTTGTGCAGGAGGTTCCTGTTCAGAAGTCCTGTTCTGAAGTCCTCTCCATCTTTAATCTTCCTGTGATCCTATAACAAAGAATTACTTGAGAATTGAGAGTTCTTAAATCAGCTTAATTACTTTGAGTAAGCATCATGTTTACTTTAAAAGCATTCAGTCCTGCCTGTCCTGCTTCGGAATGCACAAATGATCTCAGCTGTAGGCTGCACCTGTAGCAGCTACTGAAATAAAGAGACAATGAAAAAGGTAGCAGTATTTCTTTTGCTGCACTTGAAGCTGCTAGAGACGATGACCCTGAACGTTCAGATCTTTCAGCCTCTACTGCAGAAGGTCTGTATGATCTCCCAGTGGCAATATGAAATTTCTCTTGGCAGTCCTTTCCCCTTTCATTTATGAGCCTTTACGTAAGCCTCACACTGCCAAAAACTTTGTGCAGACTTAGAACCATGCAATTCTCACTCCCTGAGAGAAAGAAAAGTAAAGCAGGTGAAAACAAAACAAGAAAGAAAAAACACCCTTCACGAATTCACCTGTCTTTCTGAATCTGATACCTATCTTTTAGATTACAGACTGACATAAATTTCAAAGATAGAAAACACTGAAGTTACAAGCTACAGATTCATGAACAGTCCCCAGCTCCTCGCCAAAGCTCTTACTGTCTTGTTCAGAATCAACAAGAAATACAGAACTCTGAGCAACCTGGTCTAGTTGAAGAACTCCCTGCTCATTGCAGAGATGGGACCAGAAATTTTTAAAAGTCCTTTCAAAACCACATCATTCTATGAAACACACAGCTCCAACTATTTAAAAAAAAAACAACACAAAAAATAACCAAAAAAAAACACATCCCCTGAAAGATCACCTCCCTTCTAATTCTAAAGCAATGGATTTAATAGGTCTCTTTGTTGATTCAGAGCACCTGAAGGAGCCTAGGAATCAGACCTTCAGCTCTACATGTTTGCATATGTGAGCTGGGGTTCTCTTCCTGCCCAGGCACCCTGTCAGACTCTCCCATACAGGGTACCCAAATCAACAGGGCTGCAGTTCACAGCTGAGTGCCTGGCCCACATTGGTTTAACTCTATCAACTAGTTGGATCTGGTTAATATTAGAGACTAATAAAATTCATCTGCTTTGGAAATAAAGGTGAGCCAACAGTTAAATCTGCCATCAGTAAAATAATAAAAAAAAAAAAAGTTTAGAGGAAGCCTAAGAATGATTAATGTTGGGCCCAAACTAATCAGAAAACAAATACTCCTCAAAACTACCATCAAGAAGAAAAGATCGCAGCCAACATCTTGATACATGGTGATGCAGAAATAACTCTAACTGAGAAATGTAATGCTGGAATCAATTTTATCCCATAGCACAAACAATAAAAATCACAAGCCAAAGTCTACCCTGGATGTAAACACAGGAGTCCCATTGATTTCAGTCCTAGTCCTAGCCACACACATGCATCTGAGGGTACAGTTTGGAATCCTAGGTCTTTAATCTATGACCTCTACTAAGCTCAATTATTACATGCATTAAGAATGAGGGTTGCATAGCTGTAACTGAGAACAGAACTTGGCCCATTGGCTATGTCTGAAGTGGGTTTTCTCCTATTAAAAAGCCTAGCTTTTTAGGATTTTGAAAAGTGATAAGTGGCATATCATTAAAAACTTCCAGTCTGCAATATAAAATACACCCTGGAAAACTATTTAAATGAACAGAATCCATCTTCCAGAGTCAGGAAATGATTCACTGTAGAAAAAGAATGAGGAAAGGCCCTTTCAGTTTCTTTGATTCTGGACTGGACTGATGTCTCTGCTAGTTTTCTGACTTTGAAGTCCTTTACTACTCTTCTATCCAACTTGTACTGTCTCTGAAAACATCTGACCCTTTGCTCAAACATAATTTTACTGTGTCTGTTTCTCCCTTTGCTTTGGCTAGGAACACTAGGAGGACAGATAAATAACCACCATGTCAGAAATATACATCATAAATCATTGGGAAATTGAGGTAATTTGAATAGTCTTACTGAGTTCTGATATCCATTAACTACATGCACAGCTTTAGGAAAGGCTGTATGCAATTGCAAGTCATTAACCTGAGGTGCATCCCACATCCCACAATGAGCTCTGCAGAGCCTGACCCAGTGCTGCCGACCTTCAGGGAGTGTTCTCCAGAGTTCATGGCTCACATACTGAATGCTTAAATCCACCTGGAAAATCAAGTAGATTATGTTTTTCTTAGGAATTCTATGCCAGTGTTTGGAAAACATAAATTATCACAAAAATTGTTAGCAAAACAAACAGAGGATTTCCAGGGGACCACAGAAATGTAGGTCTTTGTACAACTTCTGCATTTACTTAGGGTCATTGGGAAATTCTAACATTTATGAGCTGAACTTTCCAAAGGCATAAAGAGCAGCTAGGACAAGTATTGCAATTAAAAGCCAATGGAAATGAGGTGTCAGACCTCCAGTTCCGCTGTCTAGAATTTTCCTGAGGATTTAGCAGTAGAATTACTATTAACATTAAGAAGCCCAAACTGATGGCTGTTGGGGCTGTAAGTGAACTCTCTTCAGGGTTCAGCTAGTGGTCAGGTCACTGGAGGATCTTCCAACCTATGGTGGCTATGGAAGGACTCAACAGTGCTGGGGAGAGACCACTTTCAGCCAAGCTTTGTCCCTGCCAGAGCTACCACCATGCAACTCTGTAGGAGTGTCCCAGAAGAATATACCATCATAACCTTTAAAAGGTCTGATGACAGTCCACATGGAGGCTCCCTGAGGCAAAGCACCCAAGCTCTGAGAACATCTATCCAGACCACAGCTGACTCCCATCTTTGCATCCTATATCTTGGCCATGAGCCTGCTTGTGGACTTCAAGAAAATCCCACTGAGGCCATGGGAAGCTTTGCATTTGTTTCAGCACAGTGGCAGTTCAAAAAGAGGCCAATTCACTGTTCTGAGCAAGTTTGAATTTATGGGCAAAAAAAGAACAACTCCAGTGCAACAACATACCATTCATCAAGCAACACAAGACCAATTCCTACCAATTCCCAGCANGATTCAAAGCACTGGATGTCTAAATGAGAATCATGTCTGACTGTTAAAGCTATAGCTGATAGACTTGGGAAGCACTAGTGTGTTGAAGAAACTTCATGACAAATGCATCAGCACATCCTGGATTTACCCATTACAGAATTTCTCTCTACTTTGAAAAGTAGACTGTCATGAGCATTTGTTTATGGAAGAAGAAAACACTGTGACAGCATTTCTCATACATGGCAGTTCAACTTTTGGGCTGGAAAAGTAGCAAGTAGTATAACGTTTGATCAAATGATCAATGTTTGTAGAAATAAGGATCTGTACATACTGGGTTTTTTGTCTCAGGGTCCTGAGCTGGGCTGCGAGTGGAGTGTCAGCTTAAATGACTACATTAAACTTTCTAGGTTTAAACTTTAGGAAGTTAAAAGACAAGAAATGTAATAAGTGAAACAAAGTTAAACATAACTGAGTTTTTCACTTATTACATCCCCACATCCATGTCCATACAGAGGCTAAGTTCAGAGTGGACTCACTTTGCACTGGCAAAACTTGATGCAAACTTGAATGAGGGAATGACCTCTCCTTGCAAACCAGATCTTTCCATAATTTGATCCTTGTTTGTGGTCCCAGTCAAGCCTTCAGAAAATGAACAGGGAACACCACTTCCTTTGCTGAAGGCCTGTGCAAATGTTTATGATAAATTTATCTCACGCTGCCCCGCATAATGGATGGTTCAAGTGCCTTGGTGAGGCTTCTGAAAGGACTGACTGTCATCAGTTGATACCCCAGACCTGTGGGCAGACAAAGTTGCCTCAGAAGAGGCAAAAGGCTAAAATAGACACCACAATATCTGATGAAAGATGGCTGTTTCTTATCGGACCCATTAAAATTCCAGTCTTAAAGAGAGAGTGGGCTAAATTGTCCCCTGGAATTTGCAGTCATCATCCAGGGGAGTGTGGTATTCATTAAAACAGTAAATAGTCTGAAAAGTGCCAAATACATTTTTTTATTACAGTGCTGTATGGCTGACTATTTTTTGACTGATGTTGTATGACAGAATTTTACTGATAGGAGCACTTGTGAGTGCTGACTTAGTCTGGTCTAGTGGCTTTGCTTCTGCTTCCTGGGAGAATGGTTGTGGATGGAAAACAAGACTTGCCTTGTTTGAATTACCTGAGTAAACCCAGACTTGTAAACAGACTTAGGTGAGGCCTTCTGTGGAAGGTGACTACCATGCTTGTAAATCACAAAAAGGTGCAGAATATATATTCCTGGTTCCTATATAAGCCAATAAAAAAGAGGAAATGCATAGCTGGAACTTCAAACCTCTATTGTTTTAATTTTTCTCTGTGCAAATTCATTGAACTAATGAGAAATTAACCTCTCTATTTATATGAATAGATTGTGGCAAGACAAATGATAGCAGTAGGTGGACAGCTATTTTTTTCTTTGAAACTGAGAAACTTTTCTGCAGAAATACTCAAGATAAAGTTGACTCAGTCATATTAATTAAAGGCAGAACTTGGGTCTTATTTTGATTTTTAATTTTCAGATACTGACTAACATAATTTTGTTCTGCAGGACCTTCAACATTACTATGTTGAAGCCTTTCAACATATGGAAAGGCTCTACTCTTGGGATATTTAGATAAAGATATCATATTTTCAGTTCACTCCTGGAAACATATTGAAAATTTCCCAAATGCACTTTTAAAATAAGTAGGCTTTTAGAAAAGAGATTCAAGTGTCTCTGAGTACTGCTGAGTGCTAAAAACTGTACTGTTAAAGCCTTTTAAGATAGCTTTTATCCCTCTAAATCCATTACCTGCACTGTTACATTAGCATCCATTAGTACTCCCTGTTTTCTTCCTGCATAACATTCTTACAATTGGACCCAGTTCACTCTGAGTTTCTCACCCATTACTATGTATGGAGTGTTGAAATCATCTTCCCGGCATGATCAGTCTTCATATCTTTGTAATGTTGGTACTACAAATGGTTAACATCACTCCTACAGCTGTTACAAAGAGCCCTGAGACAGAAGGAGGGTCTAAGGTGTGCATCGGTCCAGCTTTAACTCTGAGAGGTGGTGGTCTTGCCTCCTGACAGTATCCTGGTGACAGGACTTCTTTTTTTTACTTTGCATGTGAAGATATGAGTGGTAATTGGGGTTCCTGTTATCTTTGTATGAAAACTGGGACCTATCCCTAATGGCAAATGCTATTGATACTGAGATCAGTACAAGGGGAAATACAATCCAGAAATTTTCCTTACCATGCTGAATTTCCAGACGACAGCTTTGCATTATGGATAACATTTCTGCAAGGTGTGAGATACTCTACAAATACATTCTTCTGCTGTATTGGAAATAGGTGCCATTGATTCAGCAGCAATGACTTCTTTTGCTGCACGATAAAGGAAAAAAATCTTTTGGCAAAGATCTTTTTCTCATCTTGCTGAGTTGCTTAGCACCCAAATTGTCAGAACACAGCCAAAAAATCAAGAAGCAGAATAATAACAGGAAAAGTTCACCACGTATGTGCTAAGAAAGTTAAGTCAAAATCCTGTGAATGTTTGACATTTCTTGTAGATTATATACAGCATCCTACAAAAAAAAATCAGCTATGCCTTTTACTTTTTAAATGAACTTAGAAATCTTCTACATGCAAGTTATATCAACAATTTATTTAATTCTATTGTTTGTTGGGAGTTCTCCAAACTTAACATTAGGGCTAACATTAGGTACATTCAAGGGAGCACCAACACTGAACATTCATATGGTTCCTGTTTACTGGAGAACCAGAAGAAATGTTACATAATATGTCACAGATGTTAAGATGATGTCCACAGACATAACAGATTCGATGCAAGCTCTCTGTAAATGCACAGGGTTAAACAGAAAGCTTACTTTGGTCTGTCTGCACAGTTTTCAGAATTGTAGTTAAGGTCCCAAATAACATGAACTACAATGTGTTACTTGCAGTGGAGGAGGGAAAGGCTTCCAGTATAAACACTCTACTTTGTAAGATGCTGGAAGAAAACAGAAGATGGGTTTGGCCTAGGTTGAGGGCAATATGCCCCTACTGTGCTAACACTACTTGTACATAGGTGATGTCACCACTTCCAAATCTGATTTGAGTTGTTCTGAATGAATAATGATCATAATCACCATGAGCTAGCAGCTAATTCAAACCAGTGGAATATGCATTTAGAGAGAGGCAAGACTATTACGTAGTACAAAGACTCTTGCAAGGCCATAACATAGTTTATGAACAGCTGGTAGATAATAGCTGTTTTAAAACGCACACTGTCTAAATGCACAGTCCACATTGCACACAGCTCTTTGAATTTCACTGGCTGCTGTTTTATTTTCCCTGCCAGTTGCAGCTGGATGGCAACAAACTGACTGCTGGTTGCAAATAGAGAAGGCCGGTGAGGTGGCATCCTCATTAGTAGGTGAACTCTCTAGCTACTAAGTTTGCTTTAAACATCTCATCAGAAAGTGTGATACCTCCCATAACTACAAAACTCAGAGAGGCGGGAGAGATTTTTATAAATAAATTACTTTTCAAGTCTAAGTGTGCTTCGCCTAAGGGATTGTTGTTAAGGGCTGCAGGGTGATCCTTGCTTATAAACCCTGTGACTAACCTTCATTTCGATATCTTCCCTCTGAATGTAATTCATCTGAGTCAAAGGAACTCACCAGAAACAAAGCTCGAGAGGTAGACTTCCTATGTTTATTTGGATGGTTGAGTGTTAAGTATCTGAAACTCAGTCTTTTCTATAGATGTCAACTCCAGCTCTCAACACAAAAGAGTGAATCCCCATGGCAGGACCAACTTTTGTTCTCAGACAGGACCTCGCTTTTTTGTGCTACTGAGAAGAGGATTTCTCAAGGTGATGAGGTGCCCACCTTGAGAGTTATTGCCTTTCCAAAGAAGTAGAGACAACAGGAACAACAAGTAAGAACTGAGAGGGAAAACCATGTCACATTAAAATAAAAGCAATCCCACGCACTCCAGCTGTACAAAATTCAGGGCCTCTAATTTTTTTTCTAAGTAAAGATATTAATAGCAAAGACCCACATTTTTGATTCTTTTTATGTAGAACAATATAGAGTCTGCTCTCATGAACACGGTAGGACGCAAACAACTGGAGGCAACTTTTCTTCTCAGAGTAGCAGATCTTTCCCAGCCAATTCTCTGACCTCTTAGGCTTCTCCCAGGACAGGCATCCATTCAGCTTGGCTGTGTTGCAGCTCCCCTTCACTGCTTGTTTCCCACATGGTCTCTCTACTCCTTCCCTCCCTTCCTCCCTCCCTTCCTTCTTTCCTTCCTTCCTTCCTTCCTTCCTTCCTTCCTTCCTTCCTTCCTTCCTTCCTCACCTGAACTGTTTCTCATCTACCCACACATATTTCTTTCCCAAAATAATACCCAGACAAAGCTGAGAGGCTACATTCAAGCCTTTGTCCTCAGCTTTCTTACTAAACATACTGCATACGTTTATGCAATACTGGAGCTACATGTCCTCATTGTAATATTCTTACCAATGAAGTCTACCAAAATCTGCCTTGTTTCTTTGAATTTGATGTCCAATACCGTGGTGGTTTTACCACAAAATTAGCGATTCTGACAAGAGATGTCCGAGAGAAGCCACAGACACACCCCAAAAGGAAGAAAACACACAAATATCACAATTTATTTCACACACACAGAAAAACCGACAATAAAGTGCAAAAAAACCAGACAAATTAAGCTTTCCCAGCGCTTGTTGGGGTAAGAACGCTCCAGAGTAGTGCTGGTCTCTCTCTCTGGGGCTCCCGAAGAGACACCAGGATAATTAGAGAAGGCCCG
>VYZS01018822.1:0-35932 GCA_013400695.1 Neodrepanis coruscans | reverse complement strand
ACAGTTTTTCCTGTTTTCTCTTACAAAAATATCACATTATTTTTAATTAGTTCTTTTCTTTCCCAGAGTTACTTGCAGCACTCTTCCAAAAAGATCGTGCAAGATTGTGCATGGAAGGAAAGCTCGGGAGAGCAACTAAGACAACGAATTCTTGCCTCCCCTGCTTTCACTATGAACAAAATTCTAATTTGAACTTGCAACTCCCTCGTGATGTTTATAAAAACATACCACATAGGCCTCCTAATATTGAGACTTTCCATCTTCTTAGCAGCTTCCAGGAGTTATTAGAATCATAGGTCAAGAAGTACAGTGTAGGAAACATGGGGAACTCTACAGCCTCTTTAGAACAGTACTCAGCATCCTCAAGTAATTTCTCACCTGCTCTCGGAGTGCAGCTTTTGTAGTATCAAGTTTCTGCTCTAATGACAATACTTGCTTTTCATACTTCTGCTTGAGTGCTGCAATAATGGCCTCATGTTGTTCTCTGGCTCTCTGAAGGGTATCAGATCGCTGAAGTTCCAGCAGCTGCTTTTGCATGCTCTCCATGGCTACTTCTGCCACTTTGGATTGTTTCAGCATCTGGAGGAACAGTATTAGAGCAGCTCCCAATTACATATATTTTACTTTTGCTCCCATATTCTATGTCAGTTAAGGGTTTTTTTTTGTGCAAGAGTTGCTAGAAGTCTTCAGGTAACGCCCAGGGTTTAATACAAACTATTTTTAACCTATCATGCATCCTATTTATTCATCAGATGTTCAGCTTCTGCAGTGATCATGAGCAGCATTTCAAGAGACTAGCACTAAGGCTTAATGCAAATGCATCACACAGTAACTGCAGAGGTCTTTCATAACAAACAGTATAAAAATATTTGTAGTACCTGCTCCTCATTGGTAGTAAGAGTCTGGATTTGAGCTTCGAGGGCCTTAATTTGACCTTCAAGATACACTTCCCTTTCCTTTGCATTCTGATAGATTTTCTGAGACTCATGAAGACTAAGAGCCAAACCATCCTTTTCATCTAAAGAGAGAGACATAAATACCTGTGTGTCAAACATGACCAGTCACCCAACAACTTCATGGAACATGATGGTTCAGTATCTGCTCTATTCACTCTGTCTCATACTGTGGGCAACAACAGAAGAGAATGAAAACAGCCAGTCCCCATCCAGCAACCTCTTTCTCCTCCTGGTAGCAGGAAGCATTCCAATATACTGTTTCCACATGGGTTCTGAAGGTACAAGTCCCACCCTGTCAGCAGTAGAACCATCCCTTCCACCATTTAAGGGGAGAAACAAAGCAATTCCTCTGGAGGAACAGCCAAGGCACAGCAAAATGGTTGACAGTTGAAGTTCTCTCTCCTTTGCTCTTTTTGCATTCTAAAACTACATTCTTAGTTCTCACTTTTCTGTACATTTGTGATGCCTGACTCACAGGGACTCTGGAAAACAACAGTGGTCTTCAAAATGCAGTAAAAGTTAAGACAGTGATAAAGTCAGGCACCAATCCAGAGAATTTTCATTAGAACAACATTTGGGGGAAGAACCTTTGGTGCACATAATCCCAAATAGAGTTTATAAATGTGATAAATACCTACAGAGACACTTTCTAAATCAAAGTCATAGAATTAAAAAGTTGCTAGACATGAAAAATATATAAGAATGAGCACACAACATTTTACCTTTGACCATTGAAAGCTGATGAGTCAAATACCTAATCTGCTGGGCACTCTTTTCTAGCCTTTCATTAAGTTCTTCCAGTTGTCTTTCTCTTGCTTTATTTAGAACTTGAAGTTGGAGAATCTGCATATTCTCTGAAGAATCTGCCAAATTTCAAATAGCATGCAGACATGTCAGCACAGAAACCAAGAAAGTCATCATCATCATTCCTGCTGCAAGATAATTCTTTTTTATAGTGCTAAATTCATTGCTGGTCCACAAAATTGCATCTCATTTTTTAATCCACATTTGATTCACATCACCCAAATTGCTCTGGCAGCAAAGGCTGAAGAATTGAGGAAATACCAACACACTTCAAACCTAACAGCAAGCCCAGAATTCACTATTGTGGTCACTACAAACTTTCAAGATGTTTAACAAAGCAGTTCTGTCATCTGAAGTGTATCTAACAGAAAAGCCCAATGTGGAATCATGTAAAACACACTTTCTATCCTAAAAAAGCCACACATTTTCTATCACTGATTTCCAGTGGGCTTTTCACACAAGTTTATTTCAAGTCTAAGCAGCACTTACTTTCACCATTGGCCAAGAATTCATGTTGCAAATCTTCCAGCACTTCATTTCTTCTGTTTCCTTCTTGGATTGCTGGAATACTTTGATGAATGCCATTCTGGTAGGGTTTATAAGTCACTTTGTAGGATTCTGGTGATTGGCCATTGACAACATCAGATGCAACAAATTGCTGTTGTGATAACATACAGATAAGAGGAAATAAATTAAAACTACAACTGTGTCTTCAACAAAAAAAGTTTTCATTTTACAGACTGACATTAAGAGTTCTGGTAGCTCTCCATTTTCAGGCTCCAATCCAGCACACCATTTAAGCATGACAGAATTTTTCATCAAAGCTTCCACTTTAGGAGAGTGGTGAAGTGTTAACTTTAACAGAGTAAGCACATGCTTAAGTGAATCACATTCACTCTACCTCATAGAATTCTATTGAAGCAGCAAGAGAGAAAACAATCATAACATGAACATAATAAATAATTGTATTTTTATATTTCATTTTCTTAAATAGGCTACAAAAGCCTCCCATTGCTGTTTAAACTGATAGTAAGAGACTGAAAGTATTTAAAAATATTACTCCCAACAGTTAAAGACCCGTGAAAATTTCCCAAGTGACAGAAAAACATGTCAGCTTCTGACATACCTTAAGATGTTCCTTTGGAGCATCTGGAAAATTCATTATTTTGTTTTTCTGATTGTTAAATTCTGCCTTGTGGCCATTTGTATATGGCCTGAAGCTTTCAGGAAGGTGATATACATTGTTCTGTTGGTAGTGACTTGGGGAGTTAAACCCATCTCTGCCAAGATACACATCATCAGGATCCTCTTCACCATTCTGGCCTAAGTATTCTCCTTTCACATCATACAAATGTTTCTTCTCTTCATCATTATGTAGGCCATTCCAATTCTTTCCATGTTTTTCAACATGATCATTCTGCTGGTCACACAAGAATGGTTCAGGGTACAGATTTTGTCCTTGTTCATAGCCCTGTGAATGGATAAGAGGTTTAGAACTGCTCTCTCAAAACTCAGATTTCCCCCACTATCCTCTTTCTGAAGCTACCAGCTCTCAGATACTTCAAATGAATGGCAAAACATGTCACCTACATAAAAAGTCTTTCTCTAATGAATTTAAACAATATTTAGCATGTTATTATGAACAAGGAGTTCATACTAATGACATCACTGCTCCCACAAACTTACATTTTGAGGATCACTTCTCAAGGGATGATCATTCCACCTTCCATCATGCTTCCCAGGCTCATGTGATCTGGAGGAACACAACCAAGTTATAACTCCAGGAAAAAACAAAACAAACCATCTTTTCTTAAATTAAGTGACATCCAGTTTACTGCAAATTGCTCCACAGCTCCCCTTTTCCTTGGATTGCTTTTACACACCTCATCAACTGAGAGTTTGCTGAGATATTCTCAAAACCACAATGTAAACAATAAACAAATGGTGCCAAAAGCCTTACTGCTCCTCAGCCTCCTGAATGCTGCAGTCTGAATAGCTGGAGAGCTGGTCTCCACTGTCCTCCAGCATATCATGGGGAAGGTCTGTCAACAGTTGTTGCAACTGAAACAGGACAGACAACATTCATTATATGCTTTTCAGAAGAATCCATACAAGTTTAGTCCAAAGAGACAGGCAGAATAAGCCACTAGCACAAAAGCCTGGTTTTCTTCCTCCAAGGAAGAGTTTACAACACTGGAATTCACAGAGAGACTTGTATCAAAGAATGCTTAATGGACTAGAGCACAAACCAAAGAATTTTTCTGCCAAACTCTTGTTGAGAAAAGAGCTGCATCAAAGGGGTAGGGAAATGCCACCTGATAGATACAACCCAGCATAAACTACTTGTGAAGAATGGTCTGCAAACCAATCATGGCAAGGATTCTCCTCTCTAAAGAGCTGTTACTTTCTAAGTGTGAAAGACCTGTCAAGAAATACAAAATTTGGTGACACCAACCTTTTGTATTTGATCTACTACACAGGAAGGAGTGACACTCTTCCAGCCACTACATGTGACATAACAAGACTCCTGAGATGCAGCACCTCATTTCTCTTCACTTTTTATGCTTTAGAAGAAAGTGCAGACTGTGCCATTCTTTTGCTCTTACCAAAGACAATACAAAACCTCCTACTTTCTTTTTAAACACTTAAAAAAGGAGAAACAGAAGAAGCTAAATACACAAGCCTTTAGGTTCAATTAATCCTTCTCACCTCTTGTTCTCTTGCATAATCCTCTTGGTCATAGTCTTCATCCTCATGCTGAGTTTGCAGAGCTCCACTATCAAAGTCAAGGGACATTGTTTCCTAATAATGTTTTTGTCTCTCCAGCAAAAGCTATCACAGGACAGGAAAACATCACACATGAGTGAAACAGGAGAGGATCCAAAAAGCACCACCCTCACTTCCTCCATTGTGTAGCCAAACACACAAAAAAACATCAGTGTTGAAATACACACGGCAGGTCACCCATATCATTCACTTGGGAGTTTGTTTCTCAGTATATCCAAGCCTCCCAAATTTCTAAGAATTTAGCATTTAAAACAATTATTTGGGCTTTTTATATGGCAACACTGTTAATCTATTGAAGTTCACTTACAACCAGATATTATTTTCTTCAAGTTCTAATATAAATATGCTGTGATAACTGTTCACAAGTATGTTCCCCTTTACATCCTGCTTCATCTTCTTCTAGAGAATAACCATATTTCATCCTAAATATCCAAAGGATGCTGTTTCTTGTGCATTGGAGTAACAGGTCCGAGAGGAATAATGGAAAAAGTACCTTGGAAATCTGGACAGTATCGTGTCAGTTCCAGATTTCTCTTTTCAGTGAGGAGACTCTGGCTCACAGAGTTTGTCTGCACTGAGCAGGGGGTTCACAGTAAAGCCCCAGCGTGCAAGTGCTGCCCCACATTTGGCTGCAAGGTGAGTTTGTCCCTGATGAGGAGACACTCCTCAGGTGTCTGAGGTATCTGCGGTATCTGCCTGTACCTGTGCACAGGCGGAGCACACCCTCAAGTCCTCACTTGGCATAAAGCTCGACAAGAGCGTTATATGCAAGTTAACAGACACAAGGTGTCACTTCGTCACCTTTCACGGGCCCGCCTGCCCCCTGCTCTCCCAGAAGCTCCTCACTGCAGCCGCAGGGCCCCGTCTCTGTCCGGGGCTTCCCGTGGCCCTTCTCATCGCAGGCCCTGAGGCTCCACTGCCCCCTCCCGCCCTCTGCCCTCCCCCACAGCCCTTCCCAGCGCCGGCAGCGGCCCCAGCGGGACGAGGGGGCACCGCCGCCACCAGCCCCGGAGGGCCGACCCTGGGGGCAGCTACGGGGGCGCGGGGCGAGCGCGGCCGCCTCCGTCCCCTCATGGCCCATTGCTGCACCTCCCGTGGGACCCCCCGGATCCGCTTCGCCCCGGCTCCCAAAGGAGGCGGCGGAGCACGGCCCGAGCACCGAACCACCGGCACCGAGACCCACCTGAGCCGCCAGCGCCGCCCGCCCGCCGCGGCCGCGCTTCCGCATCACCCGCGGCGATTGATTGACAGCCGCGAGCGCCAACCAGCGGCCAGAGCCGCGCCCGCCGCGGTGATTGACAGCCAAGAAAGCCAATCGCGTGGCGTGGCGGTGGGGCGGGGCGCACGGCGCGCCCGCCTCCTCTGGTTGTTTGAAAGCGGGCGCGCAGGGCCGCGGGAACGCGCCCGGCGAGCTCATTGGCCAAGACGGAGACCAATGGGTGCGGCCGGTCTGTGAAGGGGCGGGGCCTGCGCGGCGCCATCTCGCAGCGGGAACGTGGCGGTTGCCTGGCAACGCGCGGCCGCGGGGTGACGTCACGTGCCTCGGGCTCGCGCTCGCGACAGTGTCACGATAGCGCTGAGGGGACGCGCGGGAAGCTCCTGTGCGAGCACCTGCCCTGGGCTGCCCTCAGGGGGAACTCAGGAAACCCACTCTGCCTCACGAGGTCCATCGCTTTAAAGGGTTAAAAGCTGCTCAGAACGAACAGATTTCTTCCACAGAATTGCCTGTAGGAAGCATTAAAAAATAAAGAAAAAATAAAAAAGGGAAAAGAAAAAAAAAACAAATCCTAAATGTTTAGTGAACAAAAGACCGTTTGTAACAGCCCCGCGTGGTGACTCGCCCTCAGCGCCGACAGCGGGAAAGGGGCGCTGTGGGAGCGGGGACGGGTTTTTGTTCTCACAACAATTCTATCGATGGAAGCGAACAGTGAATGTCTTCCAGTGAAATTTATAGGAGCTTTGAAAAAGAACGAACATGCTCTGCCTTGTAAACTTGAAATTATAGGCGAGATTAGCCATTTTTCTCAGGGTATTCTAGTAACTATTAGAATAGAGATTAACCAACTCTCCTCCGCATTTTCACAGGCGAGAAGTGATTCAGAAAACAACAACAAGAGTCTGAACGCGTCTGACAATTCATATTCTGTTTCTCAAGAACAATATTTTGGAAAACTCTCCAAAATTCCTTTCTAGCATAATTATTTCTAAGGCTTCCACACAGGAGCTGACAGTGTAATTTGCATGACATGGCTGTTCCACGGAGCTGCATTAATAAAAAAACAGCATTAATAACTAAGTCAAGAAACCAAAAACTGACACTGAATGTAGTTTATTCTGGGAAAACATTGTCTATAATGCATGGATGTGTTGTGTTTGATTTGTATTTGTAATGAGCTGGATTCTTTGCTTTCTGTCACATCAAGACATTTTGAGATATCTGTTTATTGCACCAGCACCCAATTACCACTCCTTTCCTCTTCCTTCACAGTTCTGCTTCAGACACTTAAAAAAAAGATTCAGGAGCATAAAACCAAAGATTTGGGTCTTTTAACTTTTTAAGTTCGTGATATTCAAGAAGAGAGACACAGACTGCATCATACTGTGATCCAAACATCACACACTGGCTCTGGATGGTTCCTATGAATTGGTAAAGTGAAACCCAATGAAGTGAAAAAAGTCCCTGATTCAGCCTCTTGACTGGCAAAGTGGAAAAACTTTGATCCCATACTACCACAACTCCAAATGCTATTGTCTGGTCCTGAGTAGCTTTGATTTGCACTAAAAATAGAGCTGGAGTTCTGCAAATCTTCCTTTATGACCTGTCATAAAACTCAGCTTTGATGCAAAATCCAGACAGCCCTATGCAGGCCCTTCTTTCCCCTTGACATACCAGAGAAGGAGCTGGTTTTGCTTCTCTCTTTGTTCAATACAGTCACATTAGGAAGTTTGGTAAGGCATGAGAATAGAAAGGATGTTATGTAGGGGTTCAAAATTCCAGCCACAGTTTCTTGCCAGCCATCCTTGCCATGGCACAAAGCTTAAGATTTAGCTCTTGCTGGGGGGCTTTAACAGGAGAACACCTTGCATAGGATAGAAGCTGCATAAGCTTGGGCTTCTAGTCTGAAAGCATCAAAAGTGCCAGACCATTAGCTATCAATTACTAATGTTTTAAAACCTCTCATTTCTTCAGTATATGTAATTATTTTAATTATGTTATTAGCAAGGAATAAAATGTATTCTATGGCTATTAGCTGAGGATAAGAATAAAGATGGTTTCTAGTTGGCTGTACGTGTGGCTTTTTACATTATATTTTCCCTTGCAAAGGGTTTTGTGTTCAGTAATTTTATCTCTGTGTGACTTCTCCTCTTGTTTTCTAGGAGAAACAGCTCATCCAACAGTGTCCTATTTAACACGAACCCAGGCAAAAGAACAGAACATATTTTTTATAGTCAAGTGTTCCAGCAGTTGCTGAGCTCCACAGCAATTGTCTGCCTTAGGAACTGAGCCCATGGGCTGGGAGACAGAGAGAATTATCTCTGCTCATGCCAGAGGACATTGCTTATCTTAAAAGCACAACTTTCTTAGGCCATCACCTGGACTACCAGCTCATTCCCCAAATCTCCCCTGCCTTTCTTCAGTTACTTATTAAGCACTGTTTCTTCAACAGGAAGCCAAATAAATCACTCTTCACTCTGAATATAGGATTGTTCATATTTAGAGTATTTATTGTGGCAAAACAATTAATAGATTTCCTTTAAAAGACTTTTTTCCATGTTTAGGAATAAATGGACTCTACGTGAAGAGAGGGGAAAACTGTATCTTGTTTTGGAAAGAACACTGAATAAGGACACATGCAAAGTTCAAACATCTTTTGAATATTTTTCTCTCAAAATGTATCATTAGTTTTGTTCAACTTTTCTAGTTTGTAAACAACTATATAATCAATGAAAATATATTTAGTCTACCTTTAAAAAGATGTCTCCAATATTAATTGATAATAATAGTAAAATCATATGCAAGACAAAAATATTAAGATCTAGCATGCTTGTCCTTTAATAAGTTCTATTCCAAAATTATGGTACATATATTAATTTCAACTTTGTAAATGTTCATAATCTCAAATTTTTGAGTAGTCAGACAGTGAGAAAAATGATTAAGAAACTGGACAACCATTGTGTATTGTGAATGCTATTAATTTCAAATGTTACTTGCTAGTAAAGTGCTGTTACAAGCAAAATGAAATTGTTAGTGTCTATGGAAAGAAGATGACATCTTAGTAATATGCAAATTGTACTTGTTTTTGGCAAATAGTTAAAAGCTTAGACGTGTTTGTTTAACCACCCAAAACTAATTCAGTATAAATAATATTGGTTTCCAATAATTCTATGCTAAAAGGCACATACTAATGTTCCAGCAGTTCATTCAAGTGAGCTTTTGTATGTAGAGTTTTAATTGTGCTTTTAAATAGTTACTGATTCAGTATGACCTTGAAAGTGACATTTGTGCATGTCTAAAATACCTCCTCACAAATGAATCTCACACTCTGAAGGTGTAATTTTGTTAAGATTAAGATTATATGTATCTATATAACTATGCTTGTTGATCTCTATAGATCTACATAGATAGACACATATACATATATTTATACATACACACACAAAAAGGTTTCTTCTGGAACAGCAGCAGAAAGTGCAGTCTATACTTTTTTGAATTGTCTTCATAATAGAAAGTTCTTGGTACAGTTTTGAGATATGAATTGTTTTGGGATTTGTGAGATCCAAGGGATTATTTGTGATGTTGCATGTGTCCCATATTACTCTCTTTCCTTACAGGCTGCTTCAAGCTCACTTCACTTCCAGAAGAGATGATGGGCAAATTATTTTCCATGTGATACTGAATAAGATGACCCACACTATCAAATATATGGTCTTTGGTTCGCACCTAATAAAAGAAGCAAAAGAACACATTTATGGTTAGACTGTGCTTGTAACTGGTTGGACATGAGCCTAACACATTAAAGTCAAAAGGCATTTAAGCCACTGAACTCACTGGAGCAGGATCATTTGGCTGCAGACAGCAATTCAGAGCTATCCCTTTGACCCACCATTAGCTGACATGAAAAGGACGAAATTAAAGACATGGATGTAGAACTCGGCTGATTCTGCAAAGGGGAATGAAATAACTTCTTTTTTCCCTAAATCCCATTGAGGATTACTTTTCTGATTTACTCTCTCCTCAAGAGTGCTCTTCTAGCCCAGAGCAGAAGCAAGTAGAATTGAAATGACAACAAACCAGCTCTGCATTTTTTTTATTCAGAAATTTATTCTTTAAGGTTAGAGTTACTTTTCTAATGTGCTACTTTTCTAATAATGACTCAAAGGATTGAATAATGATCAAAGGATGTGTTAAGTATATACATTAATTATTAGCACCTGGACTAACAACAGTATTTAAGTAACTCCCTTCTACTTCCATAGTACTTCAGGCCTTATAAGTTCTTGATTTGAACTTTCAAACCTACTGAAGCCTCTGGCTATATTTAAATTAATCTGGATGAAATCAAATCAGTTCCACTTCCTGGAATGCACCCGTGCATTTTGATTGAAATATCTGAGCAGCACTGAAATTTCACTACATGAAATATTCATACCTTGCCCTCAGGATCCACCAAGAGCAGATGCTTTGCTTGCCCTCCCTGAAGTCCACTGAGGACATACTGACCAGGTGACGAAGTGCTCTCTCGTACCAGAAAATCCCCATCGTTGACTAAGAGGCTCTCTGCTGCTTTCCTGTTTAATTTGCCATGGTAACAATCTTCATTCTTTAGCTGTTGCTTTATTTGTGGCAGAACACAGAGACCAGCTGTGTTGCTTGTGGCACTCTGCTGAACAGCTTCCGGTAACTCTAAAATGAATCGAAAGGAAATGTATTGGACACTTCACCTAGAACTTCATCCTAAAAGGATGCAAGGAAATGTTTTTATAGCTTTTTAAAAATTCCAACGATTCCGTCTCAAAGCTGTGATCAAACCAGCCTTACAGACTGTAATGTGCATACATGAATGCTCACAACCCTCCAGTGCATTAAGCAAAATTATCACACCATCTCCTCCCCTACCTTAGATGGGAGAACCTTGAGTCGCTAGGCAACAGTGAATAGAAACAGGATTTTTTCTGATGCTGTACTGTTTTGGGTTTGTATTTCTTTGCTTGTGTTAAAAAGCCAAATCTTCCCTGTAAAAACAAGATTTTTGTTGGCTTTTTAGCTTTTTTTTTAAGATGTTGTTTTTCCTTCTTCCTTAACAAGCTCTGAAGGGATTGTCACAGATCATTGAGAGAGTCATGTTGAGTGGCTCCAGCTATGTGCAGGAATGTAAGACAACATAGCCAACATAGCCAGAAGGGAAGGATTACAGCATGATGCATTTGCTGTGAAAAAAACTAACAATTACTGAATGTACTAAAAAAACATGGGTGGTTTGGGATATAGCCTGTCAGACTGCAAATGATTCACAGACAGGATTATTCTAAGGAAAATAAGAGGACACCACTTCTTCAATGGAATTGTGCAACCTAAGGCTCCTCAGGATATAGGCAGCTCCTTTTAGAGCATGATATAGCCCTGGGTTGCAAAAGTCTCAATGGTCACAGATTTTCTTTTTGTAATTCTGTCCAGTCCTTTGTCCACTTTCTTGTGTGGAGCCAACTCTGACAGAGAAAACACTTGGTGGGAAATCATAAAAGACCAAGCTAATAAAGTCTTTTCAATAATGAGGACAATCAGTAGCAACTATATAGTCATTTAATGGATATCCACCACTTTGAGTCCATAAATCAAGTTTTAATTTAAAATACATTTAATTGATACTACTGAAGAGTTTAATTTAGAAATTATTGGATGAGAATCAAAGGTCATTTATGGGAGAATTGAGAAAAGAAAGTCACAATGATCCCACTTTAATGCTACTGCCTGTGAAGCAAAGGAATCTGAGCTCCCTTCCACCTTGGAGTGGTTAAGACCTTAAGCATACAGGAGAACCCTCTTCCTTAAGGCCTGACACAGTGCCCAAGGTTTTGTACCATCTTGAAGACTGGCTTATCATTATCTGTGGAACTCTGTGTTGTCATCAATCAAGTACAGAAGAGGAAAGGTCACTCCAATTGTTTACCCTCACTACTTTTACTCTTTAATCCCCTTTCTCTTGAATTTAACAAGCAAAAAGAACAACTGGGATAGTTTTATTCCTTCCACCTTTTCTATATTTTTGGGGGGAAAACCCAATCTTTCTCCATGCACACAGATCACAAGATCCCGAGTTTCCAGTGCTTAGACAGACATGCTAATGCAGTGGGAACCTACTGGCCTGACGCAGAGGGCTCCCATGGGTCTGTGCTGTTGCTGTACCACGGGCTGTGCAGACTGCAGACTGCAGGGACTGTGTGTTGATGTAACACGGGTCATCAAAGAGATCTGTTTTGTAGGCAGGTTTCAATAATGTTGCCTCTTTTTTTGTCTTCTGTGATCTTTCATCACAATTACCTGCAATTAGTATATAGTATGCACAGATTTCCTTTTTATTTAATCTCAAGTTTAAGTAACTGTGAAAGCTACTAGAGGAATGATGTTCTTTTTTATATCCCACTAAAATAATTCAGAAGGAAAAATGGGCAAATGAGCTTGTTTTTCCTTATGCCTAGAAAGTACAAGGTACATTATCCGAAATGAATTAGAAAGTTTTCAAAAATGTTCTGCACTGGTTCAATCAAGTTCTGCTTCAGTCAATGTCAGCAGTGAACACCCCACTGATTGGAAAGAAATTAATATATATGGCTCTTCAGAGACACAAACCATATACATTGTTTCTTGCAAAACCCTTTCCTTCCCCTCTGCACCACAAAAAGACCTTGTGGGAAGCCAAACAATTCTCTTTTGCTATTCTGTTGGAGCAGGGAAATGGAGGAGGTTGACGCTTTGTGGCTCTGCCTGGAGAGCCAAAGCCACATCTGTCAGGTCAGGATTCAAGCCTAGGAACAAGCTAACAGAATATCCCCTGCAGGGAATGAAAATAATAGCACTTCAGCTAGCCAAATAGCAGGCATATTTTTGCTCTTCAGCAAACATTTTAGTCATAGATCTATTCATTCATTCTTTTATTTGTTCACCCTCTTTTTGTAGAAACCATTTGATTCTCCTTCCCTTGAATCGGAAATAACACAAGAAATTGAAGTATCCCCTGCAGACAGCGTAATGGATCACTTCAGAACTGTGCAGGTGGGAGTTCAAAAAGGACCTCATTGTGCAGAGAAAGAGATGAGCAGAGGAAATGTGCTCAGGGCATCAGCTGTGGCAAGGAAAGACCAGAAAGAGATGGAGGCTGATGATCTCCTGGGGTCCCTGAGAGCAGGTTTTGCTAAAGGCAAATTGATCCTGGGCACAAAGCTGCCTAAGGCCAGAGAAGGGCATAGTCACACTGAGAAGTCAGTGATGCTGAAAACAAGGGACCAGGCTCTGTTGGAACAACAACCCAATGCTGATAATTTGGGTTTCATTGAGCATTTGTAGGGGGAAGGAGTATATTCAGAGACTGGTAAGTAATGAAGTATCTTACTTTTTCAAAGGGTATGAAAAAAGGGAATAAAACAACAAAGAGTATGAAAGAGAATTAAAAACACAAAGAGCTACTGTACAGTATCATGAGAAGTAAAATAAGTCTGCCAGCAGACATGAAGATAGATTACTGGCCTTTAGAAAAGCTGTAAGGCTTTTTTGTCTGCCCTTCATCTAGGGAACTAAAACCCACTAAGCAGAACACTTTTCACCATTGTATTGAAAGCCAAGGGGCAGCTCTTTCAGTCAGCCTGCCTTGCTTAATTCTGCTTATGCATGAGAAGGAAAAGAGAGTACATACCCACAGTTTTGTTTTCTTCTGGACAATTTTCATATATATTGATGAATGTTGGGCTGCCTGTCTGTAGAAAAATTGTAAAAATTGTCAGGCATTTTAAAACCAGTTAATTGACATACTTGCAACTAAACATATCTTCTTTACCAAAAAATTCCCATCTCCTCAAATAATATTCAATGCTGATCATCATCTTCCTGCAGGGTGTGATGTCTGAACTCCAACCTCACAGAGACCATTAACTGCCCAGTTATGTGTCTAAGGTATAGTATATGCAGTATAACAGTATAACTCCTAAGAAAGTTCAGATTTCCTTATAAATGTCCCTTGTGATAAAATCAAGGAGAAATAACTACAGGTATCATGGTTTGAAGTGAAATGGTCACCAAATTGTCTGAGTAGTTCTGGAGCTGAAGGGAAAAACAAACAGTAACACCCCATGGTAAAAAGGCATTTGCATTCACATGCTATAGAGTAACTCTTTGCAACAACTCTGCTAAGCTTCAGGTGCAAACTCAGAATTCAGAAAAATATTTTTAGAATTAGAGAACTGGGGAGGTGGAGATCACCAGGCCCACAGCTGAGATGTAGAGTATAGTTGATGTTAACAAAGCAAAAAATGGATGAAACAGTAGCACAGAACACAGAGCAGCCTGGCAGCAGTGGCCACCAGACACAAATAACACTTGGGAGCAGCAATTTTTAGACAGAACCAACTGGATACCAGCAGGCACGAGTGTGCTGCCTCTGAGCAGTGGTGCCTGCTTTCCTGAGTGAAGAAGGGCTGGTGTTCCCAAGGACTCACACAGCAGGCTTTGAAGTCTCTGCAGCCAGTCTGAACTTGGCTTGTTTTACTCTTTGATTGGTTTTTACTCACCACTACCCCAGACAAGAGCCACAGATATATGCATCTTCTGCCTCTGTGGCTGATTTAACAGAGCCTTTTGAAACACTCCAAGAGTAATGAATGTTGTATAGATATTGCAATCAGTCAATGGACTATGTGTAAGTTGTAGAGCATAATGGGCAGGATAAAATATTTATCAGATCACAGAATCAGGAGCCAGGAGGTCCCAGATTTTGCAGATGTACTCTCAGACAAGCCATTTAAATCAGTATCTATTTTCTTCTCAGAGCTAACGAGTGAACAAGGGAATATTACTTGGTCTCCTAAAAGTACTCTAAGGACAAACCAGTTAATAATCACAAAGTGCTTTGGGATTCAATTATGTACTAAGCATCATTAAATCTAGCCTAAAAAAACCTTTTCCCAGGATAATCAGGACCTGGTTCTGATGTTAATGCCATGCTTTAACACCACAGTAACATTTTATTCTTCATTCCCATGATAGGCAGTGAATATTTATCCCAGAAGATCATGTACTTACTGAGCAATACTGCTTTTTGTACTGGATAGGACACTTAGCCTTTTGGTCTGTTTGCACTTTCATTCTCATGTCTAACACTCCACCGGTGGGAGGCTCCTTCCCTGGAATTTCATTGTAATATTCATGATCCTCCTTCTCTTGTGAATTTCCAGCTGATCCATTAGTATTTATTGCCTCACTGAAAAAAAATATGGGGGGAAAAAAAAGAAGATATTGATGTTATCAGTTGCTTTCTAGTGTAGGCAAATGTGCCCAGTGTCTGTACATGGCATAATACACAGATCAGCCATATGGAGGCTGTAAAGGGCTTTGGGCCTGAACTTTCAGAGCTGTTTATTTTTGCAGTTACTTCTTCCTGACTTAAAAATTGAGTCATCTTAGTTTGGGATAAAGGAAGGTACAGTAGCTTCCTGAGCACTAGGCAGCCCAGATACCTTTTCTCTGACGTGAAAAAAAGAAGAGTTACCTACTGAAACTTCTAGAGAAGAATGCCAATGCATTGTTCATTAAGGTATCCAAAACACTGACCATAAAACTAATTGCTCTGACTTATTGGCTCAACTGTATAAATCCAGAGAATGCTGGAGAGCAGGCAGAATTACAAGAGCAAATTAAAACCTTGTGGCATTTAGAGAGACAAGGCTACAACTATTTAAGAAAATCAGATATTGCTACACAAAAACTCAAAACATTGTTTTCCTGAATGGAATGTACTCTGAATTTAACAACCATAATCAATATAAGTATTCTGGTTTAGCTCAAAGAAAACACTGAATGACACAAAGGAGAGTGCCCAATATTTTTCTTGAGCTGAAACAGAATGATGATAGTTTAAATTTACAGCTGATACACTGAAAAACAACTAGGTGCTTCCTGTACTGTCTCCGGTCCCAAAATAAAAAAAAACCCCTCATCTCAAATCTTACTTCTCTGATTAACAAGGGTATAATTGGATAAAAGGCCTTGAGCAGGAAAGAGATAAAGTTCAAGTAGTTGATTATGTGATATGCAGTGCAAGTATTTGATTATGTGATTCATAGTAGTTTGGAAGGGAGTGACTCATTCACACAGCAATATCCAACTTCCAAGGACTGTTTTCCAAGGCTGGCTGCGGGTTATGCTCAAGGAGGAAATTTAATTAACCTTCTCCATTTCTCCTATGCTGCTTGTGGCATAACCAGCAGTGTTTCATAGGAAAGGCTTTTCCTCTGATTGTTGCCCCAGGGAAAACAGACCAGTATTAGCAGTGGAATGGCAAGAACCACTATACATACTGAAATAAATATAAGCTGGAGTTGCTCTTATGTAATAAAAACAGCTCTGCTGTGTTACATTAGGCACTGTACCAGGAACACTGCCTGCACAGGACTCCAGTGTTCAGGATGCAATCAAGTGGTGCTACAGCTTTACCTACTCATGGAAGGTAGCAATCAATCAAATTTGGTGTTACAGTAAAAAGAAGCCTGAGAAAAATAGATGTGGCTAACCTGTGAGGAGAGCCAAAAATTAGAGCAAGAATTGTGTCCCTAGTGCAATGGAAAAAGGATAATTGTGGTCCAGAAATTAATCTAGGACCTATATTTTGGGCAATGTGCAGAGGACAGGGCTTCACACTTTAGAATCGAAGTGGTGGCTGTGTTTATTTCAGTACATAAGGCTGATGTAAGTCACATCAGGCAAAGTCCAAGGCTCTTGCCAGGACATGAGCAGAACAGCAGAAAGGTGAATTAAAATGGCTTTTTTCCTCACCACACACTTTCCGCAGCTTCAGCAAGCTTAAACTTGGCATGGGTCATGCCTGAGCTCAGTCTGTGTGTGTATGTGCTATTTATAGTGCTGAATTTACTTGGGCAGAGTAATTTGAACATATTCAACTTGTATGACTTAGGATAAGACTGCATTATCTAAGGAACAATACAGCCAAATTCTGTGTTCTGCACCTGTACAAGTGTCACAAAAATAAATGGATTTAATGGAATAAGCTAATTTTAGTCTATTATACTCTGCAGATACAGGCACATATTACAATTAGCATATGTCCAGAAAGCATATCTAAAGCATCTTACTTGTGGGTCACTCTTTTTAGTGCATTGTTTTGCTAAAAAGTACTGAAGAGAAGGAAAGCACTAGTTAAGTGACTGGGAATGTGCTGACCTTTCATTAGATGTAACCAGGCTAGATGGGTTCTTCAGGTACTGTCTGAACCGGAGCTCAAAAGCCTGCCCTATGGTGTTTATCACCTCCTGTGCCATCCCATTGGGACATTCCAGAATGTGGCATGCTGCAAAGAGACACCTTGCTTTAATTAAGGAAATACAGTTTATACCAGAAAATAGAGACTCAAGCTATATTGCTTATAGTAGAAAAGCTAGGCATGAAAACATGCAAGTAGATAGCTTTAGGACAGTATATAGAATGAGACTGTTCACATGTTAAGGAAATAACTCTAGGTACTTTTTAATCATAGTATCATCTTATACCTCAATAAAAGAAACTCCCAATTTATGCTTCCTGCATCTCCCCATGCCTGGCAATAAGCAGAAGTCAGGGAGAGGACCAGCCCTTCCAGTGTGCAGGCTTCATGTGAAACAGCATGAAAACACAAGTATGGGCAGCTTTGGCAGCCTGGGACTGCGAGAGGGCAGGTCCAACCACAAGGCTCCAGCCCAGCTTCCCTAGAAAACATTTGGTTCTTATGAGCCATCCACAGCACCTCAGAGTGAGCTTTCCATGAGCTGCCACTACCAACTTCAGAAACTTCAGCAGTGTTGCTCTGAGAACTGTGTGGCATGAAAGAAGCAGCCAGATGCCAGTTTTTCTTGTACTGCCCACAAATAGTGAATAATGGAAAGAGATTTTATTTTCTGGTTTAGCCTCCAGAGGGGAGGTCTCATACACCTGAGTATATATACACCCCTCTCTACCTTCCAGCAACACACCCAGAAGTCTGGGTTAGATGAGGAGGCTCATTAACTACCCTTCCCTCACCTGGAAGTTGTCCCAGAGCAGGGCAGCTGCCCACTTTTACAGGCAAGGAAGGCTTCTACCCCTTCATGAAGCCAGTAGCTAGTAAAGTGTTAGTCTGACCGGCAGAGTCTCACTTTGTTGCACAAAGAACAGCCTAAATACCATTACCCCAATCCATACAGGAAAGTCAGAAATTCTACAGAATATTGAGCTATTCAGTAGCTTTCTTGTTTTAAAACTCAAACAAATTCTTGTTACATACAAATAAAGCAATTATATAAACGTATAACAGTTTGATAATTGTTTCAATACCTCTCTGATTAACAGGATCTTTTGCTACATACGCCACGTAGTCTGTTGTATCCTATAGGAAAGAAGATAACAAATGTCTTGAACATTATCACTGTGAACAACTCTACTATCATAGCAAAGCAATTGAGTATAGACAGATATATTTTTAGCTTTAAAATGTGTGCTTCTTTCAGGAAAAACAACCAGAGGTACTAGCAAAGTGAGCTGAGGGAAATATCGGTGATACACTGGTGGCTGTGGACACAGCAATTGCCCCATAATCTTTTTCTTCTAATAAACAATAAATAAAATAGATAATTTGGCATTCTTTGGGTCTCCAAGAAACCATATATTCAATTCCAACTTTGCAACAGAAGTAGAACAAAACTGGTGCCTCATCAGCAGACAATGCTGTTCCCTTCCACTGCTCTCAGAGCTCAAAGCCTCTCCCATGTAACCCAGCAGGGCTGTGTGACTGCTAGTCACAGCTTTTCGCTGGGATAGTCCTTATCAATATCAGTGGAAAAAAAATAGTGCTAATATACTGAAAATGACAAATTATAATATTTCCAATTTGTAGCATGATGATTTGAAGGCATCTTAGAGAAAATTTAAGCTTAAAATGATGCAAAATAAAATAGGTATCCGATCTCAATTGCTGCTGCTCAACTTTAGTCTGGCTATGAGCAGGTTAAATTACTCTGGATCTCAAAGCTGCTGCTGAAATACACCTCTGTATAATCAGTTTTCTGATTCTCTTTCTAGCTAGCATGGAAATAATCCTCTTTTTCTAGTCAAACCTAAAAGCGAGCTGGAATAGAAAAATTAACATTTCTAGTCATACTGCAAAAGCAAAGAGTAGCTTGATAATTCAGTGTTATAGTAAAATTAGTGAGGTAATGAATAACATTCTTTTAATTATTAAAGATGCATTTTGTTATTTTGGATCTTTAAGGCGGGATGGGGAAAATGCAATTCACAGCTTAAAGGCATGGCTCTCTTGAGGGAAGATGCAATCAGCTGGCAGGAAACAAGGCCCCATTTGCAATATGCACAAGAACAATCATTTAATAATTCACAAGGAATGACACGAGAGGCAGGTCTTAGGGCCAGCAGAACTTGTCCTAGTTTGGTTTTTTTTTTTTAAATCTACAAAGTTAAAATCATTAAACCAAGCAAATGTTTCTTACGCATCTAGTGAACTCAATTTTATTCCTTTTCCTTTCAAGTTTTTCTGATTCATAAATATTTTAAAATAAAGTAGATCTAGAGAGCAACTACAAATTAAAGTAACTGGAGCAGTACCTGCTATTTTTATGTCTTTGTAATGTTTATGTACATGACTGGATGACTTTAAAATAAAGCCAGAATAGGCTTAATTCTCAGGCAGAATAGTGTTACTCCTTAACAGCACAGAGCTACACTGAACTGCTCTTAGACCCTGAACATTGGGGCAGGTGGAGAGACATGTCCTGTGGAAACTATTTCCCATTTTAAATGTAAAGAGGATTTTGAAAAAATTACCTAATAAGAAGCCAAAATTGTCCCTTATGTGAAGGGACACTAGATTTATAGTTGCCACTGCTGAGCAAGACCTCTATTTTACATATCCCCCTGGGTAAGAAGTGTCACCAGCTGCACCACCAAGCCCATTTCCTGCAGCACATCTGCGTGCAAGCACGTCTCTTGGTGGCTCTGCCATTAAGCACTAAGGAAACCCAGCCCTGTGTAGCCTGTGAAACCTGATGGGATCTGTACAAGACCAATGCATGAGAATAATAAAAAAAATGCTAAAAAAAGGGGAAAACAAGCCCTGAAGAATTAGTCATCCAACCTGCACAACTAAAGTCTGAAAAAACATCCCTGAATTTTCCAAACTGGAAATGCTACATGAAGACAAACTAGACAGCCAGTATACAGGACAATGGTACCTACTTCAAACGCAAGTCAGCTTAATGACATATTTAAATTGTTTAACTACCAAGGGACTAGAATTTGGGCATGGAATTTGTGATGCTCAGTACCACAGCATGCCAGCACTTGGAGCTGCTTGGGTCTCCACATCAGGAAGGGTTTGCAAAGCCCAAGGAATGTATAGAACAGTGTTATGTATTAGGATAGCACAGGCATCTCAAGGTAAAATTTGAACTTCTAATGCTCTCAATGTGCCTTAAGCTTTAAATGGGATCTTTAAGGATGTAGCACTTTGGCCCCAGGCTGATGCTGTACCTCCCTTCTGAGTGCAGCACTGACAGCACAGAGCCTGCAGATGTGCTCACTCCCCACTTCCCACCTCAGCTCCAGAAAGCTCCAGTTACATCATCCACATGCCCTTCCAGAGAAGGGCTGTCAGTCACACAGGGCCAGTTCCCAGCTCTTATCCCTCGACTGCTCCTAAATCCAAAGAGGCAGATCTGTTATTTTCCAGTCAAAGTTGGATCTGGCTTCCACCCCAGTGTTATCAAGAGCATGACCTTAACAGTCTCTCTTTTCACTGTTTCATAGGACAAGAACAGAGATATTTAACAAAACTGAAGGGCAGAAAATGCAAAACTGATTTAAAAAATACTTTTTTTTGTATCACATAGAGTGTAAAATTCAAAACACTGGCAGGGCTGGGCTTGTTTATACATAACAGTATTCCTGCTTATAATCATTGCAGTAAAGAGTTTGGAAGAAGACAGAAAACCTCTTGCTTGAAGACATCAATGACTACATAACTATAACACCAGAAAGAATGTGGTTATGCCACATCTGTCTCATAGGAACTATTTGACTCAAAATTCATCTAAAAATGTAGAGGTGCTAGTGCTGACTACTTTTGTGACAGGTATTGGATTACAGGGACCACAGAACTGACCAATTCCTATGTTTATGTTCTTGTTTTTAGGTCCCCAAGTCAAAGTTCCCTTTCAGTCTCAGTCCCTCACTTCTGGCCGTGATCCAGAAGTGTGGTACACTCTGTTAATGCCTGTGGTAGGAAAGGATGAAGGAAAGTATTTGCAGGTACTTTTTTTCTCATCATAATTTCATTACACCTGCAGAAATGTATCTTATAAATCAATACTTACTGGGTCACCTCCAGAAGCAAATGAGATGGACTGCATGTGGTGGTTGGCAATAATCTGAAAGGCATAACAAACTAGTTAAACATGCTCACGGGCCAGACATTAGAAAATAGCAGAGCATATATCTTCACAGAGCAAGCAATTAAGTTCCTGACAACCCAGTCCATTAATACATGCATGTATCTTTTGGGAAGCAAGAAAGGAAAAGATAAAAATAGGAATATTTTTGAGATTACCCATTCATGTTTAGTAATGTCCAGATCCCTGAATAATCTTCCTTAAAGAGTTTTCAGAATTAAATGAGACTTTGAAGGGGGATTAACTGCAAACACTGGATACATTTGCAAAGTCTTGAGATTTTAATTAATTTTAAAATTACCAACAATTTTATTTAAATGTCCAATGTGTATAATGGTGGCATTTTTGCAAAGAGGCCCCACTGATAGTCTGATCATATTCTCTCTCATCATTAGCACCAAACTGCTACCTGGCAGAAATTTCACTAGCCAGATCAAGCATCATTCTTGGTTTCAAACACTACCTCATCTCTGGAGACAAACTGTTCTTTATTATAAAATCAAGTGCAATATGCAGGTGTGAACACGATGAGATATAGTAGCAGCACAAGATTAGAATAAGAATAAAGAGGATTTTCCATTTGAAGAGGTCTATTAACAAATTTCAAGACAGTGCCCCACACATCTGTGTGTGCAATGACCAACACATCAGTGCATTTGGAAGGAGATCTGTCCTACCTGGCTTTTAGTCCTGTTACAAACAGGCACAAACACTTTAGCAATCCCCAGAGCTTCATGTGCTGTAGGGAAGCCCTTTCGTGCTGTACCCAAAAGGAAGGAAACCCTGATGCCTAAACCCTAATCCCTCCTAACATGGATGTCTAATGTACAGGAGACCTCTGTGCTACAGGCAAACCCCTAAGAGCTGCCTGGTGCCCAGCTCAGTGCGGGTATTCCTCAGAGCCAGTGAGCCAAAACTACGTCCCTGCTGTTCCCCTGCTCCAGCTTGGAGCAAAAACTGCTACTGGCAGATCATTCTGGGAGCTAAAGCCAACAGCTGATGGAAAAATTAGGTGGGCAGGATAAAGCTCCTCATCCCATCCGCCAAAAAGGAAGGGAGCACACCCCAGGGCACGTGCAGGCTTTTGGGAACACACCTACATGAAACGTAGAGACTTTACATAATATAACTGATTGTACACCTGTATTACTCAGCTGTAAAATAGCTTTGAATAACAACAAAGCCAAGGTCTGACTTAATATTTATATCCAATTTTTTTCCCTTTAAGATTTGTCAGAAACTCGGTTGGGACTAGTACCTTGTTTATTAGGCAATGTACAGGTAGATACACACAGAAACAGACTGCCAAGAGCTTAAGGATTCCTCCCCATGGAACACACCTTCATAAACAAAAAGAGCATGTGCTGCATGTTCAATTCCTCTGAAGAGGTTTGATTTTTAATTTCAGAGGCATCATGCAATTCAGCTTCAACAGGTATGCACAAGTTTGCTGCAGGGTACTGATTTCCCTTTGAAGGGCCCATCCTTTCCTTCAGAAGCCAAGGAGGAGAAAAGAGTAGCATGGATAAAAGGACACTGATTACATGTATCCTACCTGCTGAGTGTCAACATTAATCAAAGTGAGGCTGTTTGTTGAAATGGTCAGCTTTATATTCATGCCAGAAAACTGAAGGTTACTTTTGCCAAGTACAGAAGACAGAAACTTTGCTGGAGGCTTTGAACAAAGAAACAAAAGAAAGAGGCTGTCAGCAGAGTTTGTCAGGGGCAGAAATATACCAAAGTCAAGTAGGTTTTAGGGTATCTTATTGAGACTTTCAATGGAGCAAGGATAATGGCTTGATCGAACACAAATAGATCTTCTAACAAACATCAGCTCTGAATGCAGTACTGGTAGGCATGGTTTTTATGTCAATAATGGGAAAAAATTTTAAGGCAAAATTCCAGTGAGCTCAATGTTATAGCTGGCCCAGTAATTCAGAATGTGCAATTTTCCTTCTGAACTCTTCTTTGTTTCCTGAAGATGAAGTGCTTCTGAGTAAAGCAAGAAATGTTCTCCTGTATTCATTTTTCAGAAGAGAGTTCATTCCTCACGAGCTCCACAGTTACAGAAGGAAATCTGTAAGTTCCTCTGGATGTGACCCAACAGTAACCATTGCTGTTGTCCCTCATTGCATCCCAGTTACTTAATAAAACCCTTTAAACACTGCTATTGTAGTTGTGTAGAATTTTTTATATATATAAATAAGCAGCAGGTGATCCTCTAGTAAATCAGCTCACTTTTGCAATCCAAAAAACCGCCTAACTCCAGTAATTTGCCAGCTGAAACCTAAAACTTGTAAACCACCAAGCACTGCAAGGGCTGGTAGAAGTAGGAAATCTGGGCAAAGCATTAATCCCGAAGAAAATAAAGTAGGGCATGGTCTCAGCCCCAAACCCAGTTGGACTAAACACCCTGCTACCAGCACAGTCACGTTATACATAGTGAGTTCAGACAGATTAATACATGCTGAATGCAGCATGGACTGAAGTCTGTTAGGAAATCATGTATCCAGCTTATCAAAAACAGATATAGAAAATTAATCATTCAGCTAAAATAGTATTTACCTTCCGCTTTTTTATAGCTCCATTTGTGCCCGATACAGCTTCACACAGTCTGCTTATTGCTTCCCTGCAAATAAAAAACACAGCACAAACTGTTGGATCATTTCACATGCATCATCTGTAACAGCGCCAACAACTCTCCAATTAATTGTTGTCAGCCCACTTATAAACACTTAAATCTTCCAGAAGGTCTTTCACAGTTGTTTTTCTTTTTTCTTTCCTCCCACTGTTAACCCTCCTCCCAACCAATTATTTAACAAAATACAGTGATTCAGCAGCCTGGTTTAGGTTGATTCTTTTTCTTCATCAAACACATCAGATTCACCTAATGAAAATTTGTTTTAAAAAACTTCAAACATAACTGACTACAAGACACTCAAGTAACCAAATGTCTTCAAATCGTCTTTCTCAGGATGGGTGACAGGTCCCTTGCTTGGCAGGAGGGGCTCCTCCGTGCTTAATCTTTCTTATTTAGCACAGCAGTGCATGTTGAGTGAGCCCAGCTGGGTGCCTGATTGCCTTTCTGGGGCTTGGGGTTTCTTTAAAAAAAAAAAAAATTAAAAGGAGTGGAGGAGTGGGTGCGGAGATGAAATCAACTCTTCCAGGTTTTTTTCAGAGCTGAGGCCTCAGTTCGTATCTTTCCTTCTCTGACAGGAATTTCTCAAACTGGACATTCTTTCTAGCCACCCTTCATCCTCTACAGGTGGCTCTCAGTTAGGGCAGCAGAAAGATAAGGCATAAAGCACTCACAGTGTTCATTGCTCTATATCAAAGACAGCTGAATCACACACAGTATAACAGTGGTGTGCTGTGTTGTTTTCCACTCTTGAACAAAGCACATTCTGGTCTATGCTCAGGCAGGTTTGGACATACAGTGGAGCACTGACTTCCCTGATCAAGATTCACACAGCAGCTGGAAAAAGTTTTTGCTGGCAGGCACAGGCTTTTCCTGACTGATTCTTACTGCTCTGAAGTCGACAGAAAAATGGTGCCCTGCTGGGCTGGGATGTGCTTAGCAAGTTTCCTTAATCTTGCCTGGACATCCCAGTCTGAGCTGCAGGCCCTGAGCTCTCCAGCTGCCCTGGCCCTGGCCCCCAGTGCCACAGGGCCCGTCACCCTCTCAGGCTTTGGGTCCCACATCAGGCAGTTCCATCTTGAAGCTGTAACCTCAGCCTTTCTCTCATGGTTGAATTCAGACTTGGGTTTGCAAGGGTTGGAATTTTGTTTTGCTCTTAAGGAGAAGGGAATTAGATTGTTTATTTATTTGTTTATGTTATTGGATTATTACCCAGAAAGCTAATTAGGAAACAAGCGAGTTTCCAGATCCGGGCGCACATATGGGAGGAAAATGCATTTCTCATTTCCCGAGGAAGTTTTGGTTCAGAAGGGCTCAAAAAGATCAGGAGACCACACAATGGTGAGAGGCTCCAGCCAAATGAGTCCCAGGAAGCAAAGGTGCCCAGTGAGGGGTGTGGTCCCCCCAAGACCCTGCATTGTGCCTGGGCAGCTGCTGCTGCCCCCTGCTCAGTGCCCCATGGGCTACTACACCAGTGGGCTACGTGCTTAAAGCACTGAAGATCAGTGATGTATAATGAGTCTTCCTGTCAGAGAACGTCCTGAGAAATCCAACCTGGAGACCGTTACATGAATGGAGACCTTCCCATGACAAAATAATAAGAATGTAATCAGCGTGTTCTGAGCAAAAACAGCAGGGGAGAAGAGGGGCCTCATTGTGGGCTAAACAAGATGGGTCAGAAACCCAGCCCTTTAAATATTGCCTATTTTTAGCATTTTAAAGCAAATTACTTCCCCCTACACAGTTGAAAATACGCTTTTGACATCTTCCTTGCTTAACTCCTGTTTTATATAGCTGTTAACAGTGGAAAGGCCAAAATTAAAAAAAAATAAATAAATAAATGGGAAAGGCATCCTGCAGGATGATCTTGCAGATTCCAATAATCAGCTTGGAAAATGAGAACTCATCTTCTCATTCAATATTAACGGAAATTAAAATCAGAGCCAAGACATTAAGGCTACTTGGAGCCTTCAAGTCTAGCCCTACCTAGAAAGAAAACCAGATACAGAACAAATTGGAAAAACAGGCAAGTCATCTTCTTTGGTGACAAATGAGTTCTTGCACATGTCAGGCAGTCCATGTGGATTTAGGAATTATAGGCAAAGTTGCCAGCCANGATTGTTTATTTATTTGTTTATGTTATTGGATTATTACCCAGAAAGCTAATTAGGAAACAAGCGAGTTTCCAGATCCGGGCGCACATGTGGGAGGAAAATGCATTTCTCATTTCCCGAGGAAGTTTTGGTTCAGAAGGGCTCAAAAAGATCAGGAGACCACACAATGGTGAGAGGCTCCAGCCAAATGAGTCCCAGGAAGCAAAGGTGCCCAGTGAGGGGTGTGGTCCCCCCAAGACCCTGCATTGTGCCTGGGCAGCTGCTGCTGCCCCCTGCTCAGTGCCCCATGGGCTACTACACCAGTGGGCTACGTGCTTAAAGCACTGAAGATCAGTGATGTATAATGAGTCTTCCTGTCAGAGAACGTCCTGAGAAATCCAACCTGGAGACCGTTACATGAATGGAGACCTTCCCATGACAAAATAATAAGAATGTAATCAGCGTGTTCTGAGCAAAAACAGCAGGGGAGAAGAGGGGCCTCATTGTGGGCTAAACAAGATGGGTCAGAAACCCAGCCCTTTAAATATTGCCTATTTTTAGCATTTTAAAGCAAATTACTTCCCTCTACACAGTTGAAAATACGCTTTTGACATCTTCCTTGCTTAACTCCTGTTTTATATAGCTGTTAACAGTGGAAAGGCCAAAATTAAAAAAAAATAAATAAATAAATGGGAAAGGCATCCTGCAGGATGATCTTGCAGATTCCAATAATCAGCTTGGAAAATGAGAACTCATCTTCTCATTCAATATTAACGGAAATTAAAATCAGAGCCAAGACATTAAGGCTACTTGGAGCCTTCAAGTCTAGCCCTACCTAGAAAGAAAACCAGATACAGAACAAATTGGAAAAACAGGCAAGTCATCTTCTTTGGTGACAAATGAGTTCTTGCACATGTCAGGCAGTCCATGTGGATTTAGGAATTATAGGCAAAGTTGCCAGCCACAGAGCCCATTCTTGTACAAGCAAGTGTGGTGTCTGCCCACTTCACCTGTCCAGCAGGTGCTCTGAAGCACCTGTCTAGCAAAAAGGAACCAAAAAGTAAGTATTTCTACTTAATAGTTTCTGTTATCTCTATTTTAGTAGGAGAAATCATCTTCCCCCAGACATTTCTTACTGCATACTTCTAGGTAGTTTTCTGAGTGATCTAACAAAACTTCACAACCATTATTTTAGAGGTGTGAAAAGCAGCTGTTTGGTAACACCTGCTGTTATGCTGAACACTTCCTACCTACAGTCATTACCATTAACTAGAAACTGCATCATAGATTAGGAAGAAAAGAAACTCTGGATACATCCATGATAAACTAAAATGGGATTTACTGTATCTGTGCTTTCTTCCTGGAAATCTGCTATTAATTAATTTTAATAGTCATTCATTTTCCAACAGTTGCTTGGGCAAGTCCCTGCTTTTAGATCTGCTGGATGCATGCCCCCTTGCACAGCTCACATAGCTGATCTCCCTGGATGAATGTGCAACCTTATGGTTACTGGCATTTGCTTGTCCATTTGATGTCTTCCAAATCTGTGGCAGCAACAGAAAATGTGGCCTTGTTATTCCAGTCATATTGCTGCTGCTTCTTTTGCTCCTCCTTGTGATTCATCCCAGTAAAGATACTACCGGGGTTTTTTTTAGTTTTTCTTTTAAATGACCTCAAATGAAGTAACTCCACTTCTGTAGCCTGAAGTAGCCCTTCTCGACCCTGGGAACCACAGAATGGAATTGGGAGAGCTGAGAGGATTTTAAATTGTTCTTGTAGTTTAAGGCAAAGAAAATCTTGCGCCTCAACTCCTCAGGCAATTTCTGCCTTTAGAAGTAGATTCACTGTCTGCTGGTCCTGCAGTGCCCATACAATTACATAAACTGCTCATTGTTTCATTGACACAGTTTTCCCTTTCCATAGTGAATGGAAGAGATCTGGGTCAGTTCTTTTCATTATCCTGAAAAATATTACTCTGAAGCACTTTGGTCCCCTGGGCTGTCACCAGCAGCAAACCTATCAAACGGGCAGCTGCACTCCTGCTCCTGGCTCCAGATGTTTATCTGCTGCAGGGGGAGTTTCCTGGGAGTTATTCTGGGCACCAATTCAGTGAGGATCAAGGATGGCACAATTCTCTGGGGGCAGGGATCCAGGAGATGGGATGAGGAAGCAGGATCAATCCTCTTCAGTTGTGACACTGAGACTCCTGAGCAGGCAGCCATAGGCAGCTCCCCACCTTCTGGGCTGAGATGTACTCAACTGGGACAATGCCACAGTCCCCATGCAGTTGAATGCTGTGAGAGCCCCTGGCACAGGGAATTTTTGCTTTCTCCAAAAAAAATCTGGTGCAGCCCCCCACCCCACAGGGGACTGCTCCCTCTGCTTGCTGAGTTAGCAGCAGCCACCTGGCTGGGCTGCAGCCACTTGGCAAGGGTTCAGTAAGCACTGGGACAGGAGGGCATAAAAAAGGGGCCCTATTTTTGGTGTCCATAAGCCTTTATACCAGCTCAGCAGTACGGTCTACAGTTTTTCTCTATGTCTGCACCCTAGAGTGAAACCTGTGACAGATGCACCTCTTGCTCCTCCCAGAGTGTGCCCATACAGGAGAGAACCCATGGGCAGTAACACTGGGACACTTTGTTTATTGTTCCTCCAAAACAGGAGTAAAAGGCAAGAGATGGGCTGATGTAAGCAAGCAAGCATGCTGCTGAGGATTTGCTTTTAAGCATCTAAGGCTCTGCCTACACCATGTAACAGAAAGGGATTGTGTGGCTCAACAAAGTTGAAATTAATCTTCCAAACAAAGTCAGCTTTCTTCCAGCAGCCCTCCGCAGGAGCCTGTTTCAGAGGCCCTTCACCCCTCACTGCCTGACCATTTTGGAGTTTGCAAGTTAATGCCCCAGTCTAAGATACAGAATCCCTTTTCCCATAAATGCCCAAATACAATGACTAATGATCAGCTTGATTTAACAGAAGTGGGCAATGTGTAAGAGAAAAAGAGATGAAAGGCTGGACAAGGGAAGCACATTGATCCAGCAAAGGCAGGACTTGCCACAGCACAAGGGTAACAACCCAAACACATCTTGCATCCAGAATTGGAAGTACAGTGCATTTATGGGTAACCATTCAAAAAAAAAAACAAAGCCCCTCAAGAAGAAGAATCTGTTACACTTATTTCTTGCTGTTACTGCTGTCATCTATATGGAGTTTGGGATCACAAATTTCTGCAATATGGAAGAGATGTCCTAAGAGCATGTAAGTAAGGACACAAGCAGGCAACAGCAGAGCTGGAAAGCTGCTGTGGTAAAATCTGCTCACCACACAGCCACAGAGGAGAAAAAGCACCTCAGTGTCTGGCCCTTCCCTTGCTACCCTATGGTCATTTGGCCACACAGCACCTCTGCACCCCATGGTCAATCATAGCACTGGAGAGGCCACTTTCTGCCTTCCCTAACCATCTGCCTGGTAAGCAACTGAAAACAAAAGTCCAGCAAGAAACTAGAAAATAAGTCCTTCACTCTCATATCTTTGAACTCCTCACAGCACTTTGGCACACATGAGTTTGTTGATCTTTTCCAACATTCATGTGAGGTAGGTAAATCACAGCTTCAGTTTTAGAGGCCATGGAGCTAATGAAGCATGCATATACACATAAAGCAAGGTAGGGCATAGATATATTCAGACACCCTTTCTACATCACTTTAAAACAAAAGAAGCCACTATGTTTAGTGAAATGTCACCAAAGTAAAAACATTTTTTACTCCAGTACAAATAACAGAGATGATTAAAATGGGATCATTACCAATAGCTCCTTGGTTGGTGCATTGTGCATGTGTCTATAAACTTACTCTCCTGGGAGAACAATAGGGGAATAATCAATGTTATCTTTGCTCCACTCAGCTTGTAATTGATCGAACTTTAAAGTTTGCATGAATGAACTCAGCACTTCAGCATCTGGTTTGCAAACAGTTTAAGTTTTGAATTTCTCATGCATAAAAGAGCTTGTTAAGGTCAGCAGTGGCATTTTTTTTTAGATGGAAATATTTCCATTGTTAAGTTTTGACATAGTTCTGGTTTACAAAACCTTACTATCTGGCCCAAATTTAAGTTTGCAAGCACTTGTCATGCAGTGATTCATATTAATTATTTTCCAACAAACCATCCAAACCTCTGTCCTGTCTGTGTAGCAGCAAACACACACTCCACATCTTGCACACAGGAGATAACCCCACTCTTTGGCTGATCTGTGAAGACCACAGTGGCCTGGGCTGATTGCTTTGGGCTCAGTGTGTTACGTGGCTCTTTTTGACCAGTAAATGACTGGAGTTAGGCAAGTATATTTGTATCTCAGACACTTCTTCATGCACACATGCAGGAACTGGGTGAGTTGGTGCTTATACTGATTTTAAGTGTCAATGACTAATGATTTTCATATTAAAAATATGGGGCAGCTTTCAAGTGTGGTATATAGGCATTGAAAGACTCGAGTTTTTCAGTTCCTTTTAGCTGATAAGTCTGGGAGCCAACAGGTAGAAATAGAACAATTATCTCTTCATGTTCCTTTCCTTTTCTTTCTCAATGACTTCTTTGACAAAAACAAGCAAAAGAGCATCTGAAAACCATCTGCCAGCAGGAAGGAAGAGTTGGGCAGGCACAGGAAGCCTCAAACACACTCCTGGCATCCTCAGCATGAACCGTGCCAGAAAAGTAGCTGAGGGCATGAGAGAATATGTCTAAGGCCAGGCCAAAATATCCTGCACCCACCCACCTCTCCAGAAAGCTTTTGGAGATGCTGGGCTGCTGGGTGGCTGCTGCAGCTGCACAGCAGAGCACTAATCCTGACTACTGGACCATGAGTGCATCCCAGGAGCACACAGCACTCAGAGCTGTAAAGAGGGGGATTGTTTTGCAAACTCAAACACTCCTGCAACTGCCAGACTTATAAGAGCGAATGTAAAAATAAAACTGGGCTTTTCTGTTGCTGACAGGACATTTCAGCCACCCCAGAAGTACATATATTAATAATCTACACACAGCAACTGGCAGCAATCTTCAACAGAAGATGCAAACTTCCTGAAAGACCACAAAAAGCTTCATGTTTAAACCACATTAAGTTGTATCTGAGAGTGAATCTTTTTCTGATTTGCAGCTTGGAAACTCAGGCTTGCAGTACAGATGACAACAGCTGTATTTCAGCATGTTTTCTTTGTGACTCCACTTCCAGCTGAGCTTGGTCTTGGTGCAGATGGGGTCAGGCAATGTCAAACATCTGAAAAAGATGACTTTGCTAGATTGAGGGACTGATGGCACTTTCAGTGTTGGGTGTGAAGCAGTGTGGCAGAGACCATCTGTGACCATCCTGGCTCACCACCTTGGCCACAGCAGCACCAGTGGATTTAGGCTGTGCCCTGGGAGAGCTGTGCAGGCAGCGCTGATCCCATGTGCACAGTCCGGCTGCTGCCGGTACCCAACCAGCTGGGGATGTCTGCACTGAGCTGCAACTGCAGGGGGAGGCTTGCTGAACATAAACTGGGAGAGAAATGAGGTCTGTGCCTGAAACAATTAATTTTCCAATGCAAATAGCCTATTGTAATGATCAAATAATTCAAATCATCACTTAGGAAAAAACAAAACAAAACATGCAAACTCCTATTCAAAATTGTCTCAGAGCTTGGCACACATCCTCTGCTTTATACAGAAATTAGCACTTGGGCTTTTTGGTTTTGATCTGGATCTCAGTTTTCTACCACCTACCTGGTGACTTGTGTTCGTGTGCCAAAGTCCAGGGATCTCATTGACTGCAGCACTTCAATACAGCCCATGTACTATGGGAAACAGAGAGATAGAGAAAAGGGAGGACTGTTAATATCTAGTACACAAGTAAGGGGAAGATCACAGGAGGAAGCAAATGTGATTACTGTCCACTAAGTTTATGCAGAACCACAGTCTAAATGGCAAATCAAATCAGCCATCCTAAAGCTGCTTCCTAAATAGATCTTGTTTTACTAAAAAGTGTAGAGAAGAGCAATAAAAATGGAAGTGGCTTAAACACCATAGCACAAAAAAAAAAGGTAAAGCACTCTGGGGAAGCAAAATTCAATTATTCCTTTTTTCCAATTCGGCTTAGTCTCATTTATTAGCTGGTGACACTGAGCTGGGAGGAATACATGAGGAAATACTGGAGAGAACAGAAACCCCAGGAACAGAGAGGCTCTGGAAGCCTCACGAGACCAATGCACTCAGAGCTCTCATGTAGAAGAGCTGAGTGTCCCTTCAGAGCAGTAGGAGGCATTACAGGGCGTGAGGAAAACCACTGGCTCCATGCTGCTGCACATCTTATGACAAATAACCTCTGCAGAAGATGAAGGATGTTAAGTTACAATTCCAGCTCACAGCAACAGCTCTTAAGAGCCTGCACTATGAACTGGCCTGCTTAAATGAGAGGGTAACTACCACATTTCTGTTTTATGGGGCAGAACTGGAGGCTTTTTTTATACCCGTTTGGGATTTTTGTAAGTCTAATTTTGATAAATATCAAGGATGTGATGGCATGTCAGCTCACAGACTCCTTTGACCTATGGCACATTTTCACCTGAATCAAGTATGCTACGCTAAGCATATCCACTGGATTTACCTCTTCCCAAACATATCTTACTAGTTCCTTCAGCACTTCTGTTGATGTCCATTTCTATGCTCTTGAAGCACTCTGATCTCTTAATTTCATGAGGCTGGCATAGGTCTGGGTCTCTCAGTTTGCCTTTTGGGAGAATCCTGCAGAGCCCACATAGTGCCCAAGAGCTGCAGCAACAGCCTGCCTGTGCAGACCTCTCCTGCAGTAAGCCAAAGCCTCTGAAATACAGAGACAACCTGGAAATCCCAGGCAGGAGCATGCATGCTCCATTCCCTTGTCTGAATGGATGGAGGAAGCATTATCTGTCAGAGAAAGGGGCTGTATTTACTTCCTCTTCTTCATTTTGCCTGTGAATTGATTTTTCTCCTGGGCTATTCAGAGGGGGTTGGATTTAGGTATCTGTTTCAGCTTTGGAGACTTTCAGAAATGAATGTGTGTGTGAAAAAAAGAATGTTATGTGTGCAGTCAAGCAGGGATTCCACAACAATCGTATTATCCCTATTTTGGTTTCTTTCCAGATAGCAATGTAACCCTTCAGAGAACTCCAGAATTAGGTCAGAGACCTGGAAGGACATCAATAAGAATCTGAAGGGTTAGCAGAACTGCTTCCCTAATGAACATTTAATGACTTTGAGAGCTATCTGCCTTGTTAAAGATATTCCTGCTTAACGGGAACAAAGCAAATGTGGAAAATATGTCTAGAGCCTGAGCTTGTAGCACAGTGACAACCTCTGATCTTACTGTATAAGGTCAAGCATCCTGTGAGCTGGTTGGCTGTTCCTCTATCCTTGAAAAAAGAAAAATTTAGAGGGGTAGGTGAGTCATATGCTGATAAGTGAGTCCCCATTGCATCCTGAACAGATGCGTGGGAAGCTACTCTAAGCAAAGATGAAAAATCAATATTAGGTTTTTGCATAAGTGACCCTGAGTGAAGCTGAACCGATCAATGATTCACAAAAGATCTTTTTTTTTTCTTTAAAAGCCTGAGTAAGGAAGTGCATTAACATGGCACCTCACTGCATCTCTCATTTATTTTAGCTGTCGTTGGTTATCTAAACCAGCACAGTTAGTAATGACTGAACCTTCACATCGCAGTAAGAGGGTACAGAGAGTCAGCAGAGCCTTGGGCAGAGGGACAGTGTGGTACTGGGGCAGAGGAAGTGGGGGTCACAGAGCCTGGGAGAAGCCTATGGAGCACATAAACCAACAATGGGATACCAGAAGCCTGTTCAAGAAAACAAAAGACATTCTCCAAGGAAGAAAATAATAATTAACAATTGAACAAGGAAAATATTAACCCCTCCAGAGCAAAGTCTGACAAGAAGCACAACCAATGCACAAGAAAAAGGGGAAGGCAGGAGAGGAGGACAACATTTTTCTCAGAGACTTCAGCACCCAGACTTCAGTTTAGATGGTGCCCATAATCCCCATCCTGTATTCCCCAAACAGCAGCTCCCAGAAAAAGTTAATGGGATCATCTGATGATGCAGGATCTGGAGGCCAACTCCAACTTTCCTTCTGCAGGGAAGGTTGAACTAAAACTTGGGGAGAGCAGCAGCCCAGCAGAGGAAGCCACAGCAGCACACAGATCTTGCCCTGGCCCAATCTATTCACCACGGGGCTTCTGCAATAACTGGGTCCCAAAGGTGGTGTCCAAGGAGGGGGGTTCATTTTCTGAAGTCCCACAAGGAGAGGCATGGCCCCCCTTCACTGAGCTGCCAGGGCAAGCTGGACACAGGCACAAGGGTGTAGTAACCAACCTGGGGCAACAAGCACAGATATAACTGCAGAATTCAGATACCTATAGAAAAACAAAATGCCAACACTGAAACAAGCCAAGTGCTAAGGATTTGACATCACTAATGAAAGCAGATGCTGAACCCACTGTTCAGTCAGCAGCAGGATAGAGAGCTCTTGCCAGGACAAGCAGCAGCTCTTGGGAGGGAAAGGAAAGACTCACTGGCTCATCCTAGAAAGGGTCCTCTAATGGTGGCATGTGCAAAGCTGTCCCCTGTCTCACTGCAAAGACAGACATCAGCAGTGGGAGCTGCTTTGTCTCTTGGTGTTTGAATCTGGGGCTGGCTGCTGTTTCCCCACACCACCAGCCAAGGCAGGGAGGTGGCAGGAGAGAACAGTGGTTATTGAAGAGGCACACATCTTTTCACATCTATTTACAAGAGATGACAGAAAGTGACTGCAAACAGGATAAGGGACTGTGTGGGAGGAGATGTGAAGGCACTAGGCAGGGCCCATGTGAATAAGCTTTTCAGGCACTTTCTAATCCAGACCCACGTCTCATTTCATTCTCTGCCATAATGCAGTCAGTGACTCCAGCTTGAATGACAGACAGTGATTCACCCACAGGAAACATAGAATCATAGAATCATTTAGTTCGGAAAAGACCTCTAGGATCATTGAGTCCAATCATTAACCCAGCACTGTCAAGTCCACCACTAAACCAGGTCCCCAGGTGCCACATCTACATGTCTTTAAAATCCCTTCAGGGATGATGACTCAACCACTTCCCTGGGCAAGCTGTTCCAATGCTTGACAAACCTTTCCATGGAGAAATTTTTCCTAATATCCAACTTAAACCACCCCTGGCAAAAATTAAGGCTATTTTCTCTGATCAAACTGCTTGTCACTTGGCAGAGAGACTGACCCTTACTTGGGGAGTGATAAGGTCACCCCTGAGCCTCTTTTTCTCCAGGCTGCTTCAGCTGCTCCTCACAAGACCTGTGCTTCAGACCCTTCCCCAGCTCCATTGCCCTTCTCTGGACATGCTCCACCACCTCAAGATCTTTCTTGTTGTAAAGGGTCCAGAACTAGACACAGGATTTGAGGTGTGGCATCACCAGTGCCAGGTACAGGGGGACAATCACCGTCCTGGTCCTGCTGGCCACACTATTTCTGATACAGACCAGGATGCCATTGGCTTTCTTGGCCACCTGGCTCGCATTCAGCCACTGATGACCAGCACTCCCAGGTTCTTTTCTGCTGGGCAGCTTTCCAAGCACTCTGCCTCCAGCCTGTGGCACAATGTGGGGTTGTTGTGACCCAAGGACAGGACCCAGCACTTGTCCTTGTTGAACCTCATGCAGTTGTCCTCAACCCATTGATCCAGCCTGTCCAGTTCCTTCTGCAGAGCCTTTCTACTCTCCAGCAGATCCACACTTCTGCCTGATGGAGTGTCATCTGTGAACTGACTGAGGGTGCTCTTGATCCCCTTATACAGATCACTGACAAAAATATTAAGCAGAGCTGGCCCCAAAACTGAGTCCTGGGGAACACCACAGTGTCCAGATACCAGCTGGATGTAGCACCATTC
>VYZS01018807.1:6144-16604 GCA_013400695.1 Neodrepanis coruscans | reverse complement strand
GTTTAATAGATACATATTTGACAGTATTTTATGATAGACTTACAGGAATAAGTCTGAAGACCTGATTCAAATAGTTCAACCTTGCTTGTTTATGAAGTCGTATATGGTAAGTTCAAGACAGTGACACTGCATAAGACTGCAGCTCCAGGATAATGATGTCCAACTGCCACATGAATATGCAAAGGCTTAAATGAAGACATTTCAAATCAAAAGATAGTGATGCGCAAATGTTNTTTTTATATAATAATAGTTTAATAGATACATATTTGACAGTATTTTATGATAGACTTACAGGAATAACAGTCTGAAGACCTGATTCAAATAGTTCAACCTTGCTTGTTTATGAAGTCGTATATGGTAAGTTCAAGACAGTGACACTGCATAAGACTGCAGCTCCAGGATAATGATGTCCAACTGCCACATGAATATGCAAAGGCTTAAATGAAGACATTTCAAATCAAAAGATAGTGATGCACAAATGTTTTCGTTTAAGGGTTTTCTTCTCTGCTGTGTAACCTAAAGGTGACTTTGTGTGCACAGGAGAGAATATTTTCTTTATACAATACTATTTGTCCTAGCAGTCTCTTTGGGCAAGAAAAAATGAATGGGTATTTTTTCTCCTTCATTTTCACCACACCACTCTATTATTACCATATATAATTGCTGTAACTTTCATTAGTAGAAAAGGAATATCAGAGATTAGGACAACACAGATGCTCTAAGCGTCTGTAACAAAGATACTTGTGCATAATAAAGTGGATGATGTGTTTGATTATAGTGGCCAATACTGGCCAAAACCAGATGATGTAAGAAAATCCTTATAACAGAGACTCAGTGCAAAAAGTGATGATGTCTAAATCAAATTAATTCTACTCTAAGCAGTCACTGAGGGAAGATATAAAACAAATCAGCAGATATGGTATTCAACAGGGAAAGGAGAAGATGAATAAACAATTTTAATGTGACCAAAGTCACAGCCAGCTAAGTCATATGATCATAGAAAGGCTTGGGCTGGAAGGCACCTTGAAGATTATCTGAAGATCATGGACGGAGATGTCACCCACTAGATCAGGTTGCTCAGGGCTCCATCCAACCTGCCCTTGAACTCTTCCAGGTTTGGCACGTTCAGTTTCTCTGGTCAGCTTGTTCCTGTGCTTCACCATCCTTATAGTAAAGAATTTCTTCCTAACATTTAATCTAAATCTCTCCTCTTTTAATTTAAAATCATCTCCTGTTTCCTATCACTATCTGCCCTAGTAAAAAGTCACTCTCCCTCTTCTTTTGTAAGCCCTGTTGAAACACTGAAGGCCACAATAAGGTGTCCCTAGAACCTTCTCTTCTCCAGGCTGAGCAACCTCAACTCTCTCAGCCTGCCTTTGCAGGAGAGGTGCTTCATCCCTCTAGTCATCTTTGTGGCCCTTCTCTGGATTCAATCCAATAGGTCCACATCTTTCATGTGCTGAAGACCCGAGTTATGGATCCAGTACTCCAGATGGGATCTCACAAGGGCATACATTTCAAATGATTTCGAATGAGTTGGATCAATGCTGTTTAAACACACACATATATATATATATATCATCTTTCTCCCTCTCCTGTAAATAGCCATAAGTAGATAAAAAATTCTTCAGTTGCACCTATGACATAATCATAACTATATTTCCATTAAACATCTTATCTTTATGTTTTATAACTGGCAATTGTATTACTTTCTGGCAGTTGTCAAAAATGTGACACAAAGTAGTTTCTGCTTTGTGACTGAATGCATATACAAATATTGCTTGCAAAAAATGACACATTGCTTGCTATGAACAGTAAGAGATACGCTATTAAATTAATTTGTACTGGAAAGAAAATGTCAAAAAGCACAACAGCTACACAGCTACAGTAGCATATATTTAAAGATCTGACTTCATCATTTTTCATTCCTCCCCTAACTTTACACAGTCTAGCCTTTTGTGAATCAATGAACTTCTGGAACAAGGTGAGTAAGTATGTACATAAACACACTACTGAGGGATATATTCACCTTTTAATTTTAATAATAGGCTAAATTTTAAAGGAGGCGTAGAACTAGGGCTAGACCTTTCATTTCTACTGTCTTAAGGCATGTATAGAACTGCGGATAAATACAAATGCACAGAATTTGTAGCACTGTGCAGATGCAGAAGGCATTAAGGCTTGGGTCACACACAGTGACACTGAAGGTGGAAGGGCAGTCAGAGCTGACCCTAGGGCTGACTCCACAGGAAGTCAAACTTTTCTACCAAGATCTTAATATCTCCATAGGGCTCATTAGCTTGGGAATAATGCTGGATAAAACAGGTGAAGTCCATTTGGATCTGAGCTAATTCATCTTTGGATTGAACTTAGTTGTCTGTGAACTGCAGTGCCTCGGGAAGCTGCTCCTCAAGACCCTTTCCCTTAGAGAAGATGTTTGGGAGATAGCAGACGACTCTGGAAAAAGGTCTTCTATCTAGTTTAGTACCTTGCTTTGGACCTAATAAAGCTTAAAGTTCACTGCAGACACAAAAAATTGTTCAGAACACGGACAGGATTTATGCTCAAAGTTGTAATGATAAGTTAATATGTTTTCAGTATGTGAAGTTTACTTTTTATTTTTTAATTCCATCTACCTTCTTTTTGATGAACCTTATCAGTTCTTCTATAGGCAAAATTCTCTTTAGTTTGAATAAGAGAATTTTCTGATGAAGATGCTGTAAGCAGGTTCATCCAGCAGGCTGTTACGTGTGTTTAAATCTAATCAATATGTATACTGAGATACATGGTTATTTGTAAGCAATACAGCCCTGTATGTCTAGGCTGCTATGAAACCTTATAGAAAATTAAACAGAAACTGGGCCCTGAGCCCAGGAAAACCAAACCACCACTGCCAAAAACCCGGTATATTGAAACATTATACATCTGACATAATACCAATTAGTCTCATAAGCTTTGTATTTGAAAAAATCCTTTCTTAGCAGTGTTATTTGTAAAGCCTCTTCAGCCTGAGGGATGATAGATGCTTGTAAAAAAGCATATAATTCTCTGCTATAAGTTGTTCGATGCTGTTTCAGTGCTCAGGCCTGCAAACAGAATACATTATCTTTTATTTATGAAACACATCTAAAATCATGTTTCTGTCCTTGAAAATAAATGTCCAGAATACAGTCTCTCAGAAGAAAATGAACATATAGCTCAGCCTCTTCTCCCAAAGGGAGAAGCCAAAACGTGTGTTATCTTTTCACGAGGTGCAAATGATTTCTTAGTTCAGTGGTGGGTAAAGTCACCTGCAGACACTGCTGAGGCTGTATAGGAAAGATCATGTTATGAGTTTGTTCAATAAATAATTATGATCCTTTTGCATGCCTTCTTTGTGGCCTCTGATCACATAAATGAAGCCTGTAGTTCTCTTTATTAATTTGTTGTTTGTTATTTTTTTCTCTCCGGTTTACAAATGACTGACTCACCACTGTGTGATCCTAAGTGGTGCACAATCCAACAATGGAGTGAATCAGCCAAAACAGTCATGTCTGCTTTAAATGAGCAGACTGTGCATATTCAGAAACACCTCAGCTTCAAAAAGCAAAATGCTTATATTGTTGAATGTTAGAGACACCAGAAAAGGAGTTTGCCTCACGATAAAAAGCTGGTGGTACGGAGTAAGGAGTAAGGATTTTGATATTTGTATTCTGTGTTTTCTGAAAGCTACTGAGAAGTTTTGCAGGGAGCAGGTATTTTCAGATACATTTATGAAAACCTGGCACAGTGTGAAATCAGCTTAAATGAAAATACTGAGTCATGGTGTGGCAGCGGAAGATGCTGTACTTGAAAAATTTGTTTAAACAGTATGGGTGGTAGACAGGCTTCCAGGGCATGTTTGACAGGATTTGGTTCCACTGGAAAGAAATGTAATTTTGTTTGTGATGATGCCATTCTGTTCTTGCTTCATCTCTTTTGTATATCATGCCAGATTTCAAAATCTCTGCAAAGCCAAAACACAATGGTGAATAAAATGTCTTAGCTAGTCTTAGCTGAACATTTCGATTTTAGTTATATATTCTTCTTTCTTTTTGTTTTACTGTAACATTTACAAGAGTTTCACTTTTAAGTTGGGGTTGTTTATTTTTTTTTCAGTGGCATAGAACTGTTAGATAAACTATGGATCAGTTGATCACTGGTTTCTTGGCATCTCATGATAATAGTAGCTGGAACAGGATACAAATAACAGTCTTCAAACAGCATTCAAATTTGATAGAATAGTGGCACAACGCTAAATGAATATAACACAGCATAGACTTAACTTCCCTAGTGTCTTGCACCTTATTGATTAACATAAGAATGTTAAGTGAGCACAAACTATTGTAAAATGCTGCTTATCAGAATATGATAAAAGTGATCCTAGTTTAAAGAGCTGCATAAACTGTCCCAGCTTAAAAATATTGGTTTTGAAATCCTTGCAGTGTCTTGAAACAACGTTATGAATAAGAACATAAGCATGCATTTAGCAGAGTGGCCATACAGGCTGAAGAAATAAAAATTCCATCCTTTAAACCACAAAGAGAAAATTCAACTGCTGCTTATGTGTTCTACTTCAGAATCCATATTCACATTGGTAAATTAATACTTTGGTATACAAAGTTTTATGAAAATTGTGGGAGCATGGCATCTTAAAGTGAATTCCTGAACATTTCTAATATGACCCTATCATGCTTATTGAGTTAAATGAATACTATAATTTCTTTGGAAGAAATGACAGCTTAAAAATATTCACTTGAAGACTCCGGATGAACTGTGTCCAATTAAACCCACTGACCAATACAATAAAAATAATTCATTTTTATATCTTGATATTTCAGATATTGCCTTTATCCCCCCTCTGATTTCTTTTTTTTTTTTTTAACAAAAAAATAAAGGACATTTATTCAGGGAGATAAAAGAATAGAAAAATATATTGAAATAGTGGTTTTTACAGTGCTATCTACACCAAATCAACATATTGAAGCTCAGAACACTTATTTAGTAACTTCTAAATTCTGCCTTCACTGGACCTGCCAGCATTTGGAAACTGTCATTGACCTTCATACACCTTTTCTTCATTACAACCAAACTTGCTTTTTTATTCCCAGCCCCCTCTTTTTTATTTTTCTTTTTAAAAATAGGAAAATGAAGAATTTGTTTACTCAGTATTTTCAGGAAAGTGTAAAAATTAAATACAGTAAATTGGTAAGGGGTTCCTGCTGTAAATATGGTTTTTTTTGACTTTTCATGAACATCCAGGGACCTCAGTCAATCAGAACATCATGCAGAAACCAAACCAGCCCCTGTTATGAAGAATTTTTACAGTCACAGCTGATAGCAGGCAGATAGTGAAGACTAACAGGGAAATAAAGGGCTTGTGGAAGAAGTTTTGAAATCCTCTTGGCTAACACAAGCACAATCCTGATTGTTTGGAAATAGTGAAACAAAAGCAGCAGTTCTTATTTGTTAGATGTTTCTACGTAAAACCATGATCAGGGCTTTTCTGGAGCATAGCCACTCTGATTGAGCTGTCTATAGGAGTCATGCTGTTTCCAACTCGCCCATTGAAAAGCTGTTTCTAATAGCTGTCCTTTGTTGTCCATCCCCCCTGGCAGGATCCCCTGAGCTCTGGACTGAGATGCTACCCTCAGCCTCTCCTAGTTCAGGCCTGTATCTAGAAGACTTGCTTTACTTTGCTTTGCTTGCTTTGCCAGGCCTGCGTGTTTCCCACTCCCTCCTGGGGAACAGGATGAAACTGAAGGGCCACGTTGCCTGCACATAAGTGCTGTTTTGCAAGTCATTTGCTTCAGCAGAATAATCTTGCATTATCTAATTGCAATCAAGCAACCAGTCAGTAATCGGTGTTTCCAAATCTGTTCTATATTCTGTCAAGCAGAGACAACTCTTCAGGGTGAGCTGCAAGGTCTTTCTGTCAAGCTAGTAAAAGCTATCTGAGGACACACAGCAGACACTTGCATAACTTCTAACCATCACTGAATTAGTTTGTGAGGCCATATTTGCTTATTTGGATAGAATGACAAGACTCATTTTCAGCACTTTGTTTTACCAGGTAGCACAGTACAGGGGGACATATTAAGAGAGTAACAAGAGTACCCAAACTCTAATGCCCCTAGAGCTGTTGCACTAAGAACCCTCAAAAATGTTGTGTTTTGATTGAACTTGGTTTGATTATTTGCCAACTGCTTCCAGATATCTCCTTTTTATTACTTATTGCTTCTGCTAGTTGCTCACTAGTGTGGTGATGTCTTTCCTTTTTAGTTGCTAGTCACCATTTGTGACTGACCTGCTCAGCGAAGCACTCACTAGAAAATTTGATTGATTGTGCAGGCTTACATCACAATCATCTTAGAAAGAGGAAAGTTCCTTTTTCTTTTAATCTTACAAGTGGACACTATGGTATGTATTTGTGAAACTGTGTTTTCAGGGATCCTTTGCCATCAGATGTAAAATCCCTGTCATGAATCCTACCTTGCAAATTTGTGTTTCTTGCTACTGAATTACTCACCAGAGCCTAACAGATTTAAATTCTCAAAGCCTATTGGAATTTATGCACTTTTTCTTAAAAAGCATGAATCAGATTATCTCAGCTTTATATATTTAACTTGCCTTCTGTAATTTTTACAGCACTTTCTACAGTGGTAGGAAAGTGAACGTGGATGAGTACAGCACTGCGGAGTTCCTTCTCCCCCAAAAAGGACAACATTTCTTCTAGTTTTATCACAAGGGCAACATACTTGAAAAGGCAAAGTAAGTGTAAATTGCAGTTAAATAGCCTGGCTAGTCTGACCCGGTTTGCTGATCTACTCATGCCTCCTAGTCTTCTGCCCTGGACAAACATTTCTTCTATAATAAGTATACTTATGCTTTGTTGTTGTTTGTTTGTTTGTTGTTTGTTTTTTTTGTTGAGGGCTGGGGGTATTTATATTTAGTTGGTTTAGTTTGTTTATGTCTAGTCTTTTAACCTAGTCCAAATACTCTGTGTGAGCTGAAAAGATCCACATATATGTATCTATATCTTTTTTTTTTTTTTAACAGTGTAGTTTGGGTCACCTTTCAGCCTAAACCCTCAGGCATGTCTGGCAGCAACCTGAGTTGTGTAGTCTTGCCCCCTCTGGCCAGTGCATTGCATTCAGTTGGTACATCTCCAGAGTGTTCTTGATAGGGCTCTCTCTCTTAAGAGGCATAATTCAGCCACAATTCTGTCACTGTGCTTTGTAACATTTGCGTGAAGTGGATTAGGCTCTCTGCAGGTGATCTGTCTCCAGCTACATGGTAATGAAATGGAAAGCGACTGAAAGCAACAGAGTGCACTAATCGTTTTTCAGGGGAATGTAGGTAGGCCAAAGTACACTTTCTAGACAGCAAAGCTGGCTCAAAAAAATCTCAGTCACAGAAGCATTATTTTTCTACATCAAAGTCTTTTGCTCTACTGTTTGATGAACTACTGGAAGCAATCTCTGTGTATTCAGGCTAGTTCTTCTACCTACTCTCTTCTTGGAGTACATGAGCAATGAATAACCAAATTTTCATCAAGATTAGGGGAAAAAATATTAGAACAACCTACTACCCCACAGTGTAGGCTTTGCCCCTCACGTCCTATAAGTCTGTACCAGTCTCATGAATTCTCTGAGCTATTGTAAATACCTTTGTCCTAGTCTAAGAATGACTTCTTGTCACTTAGTGACAAAAATATTAGTGAAAAAAGAGTAATTTTAGAGTCCTTCAAACACATTTATTTGAAGCACTTTAAAGTGGATTTAAACTTCATGTTAATACTTTTTAAGTTAAAAGATACATTATAGCAGAAAAATAAACTCCTTAACCAAAATTCTATGAAATGTGAAATCCTAAATATAAAGAATATAATTTAACTTAGAATAAAAGTGCACAAGTCCCAAGGAATAAATGGAATATGTCAATGAGTCTTCCTCTGGCAACAATATTGCCTATGATCCAGAAGCTGAATCACTAGATGTTCAACAGCTTATTTTTCTCTCTCTTGAAACTGTTACTCTGGTAAATTTATTTTAAAGCACTGAAGAGGAATCTATAGATTTTTCTAAGTATTTGTTACCTTAAACACTGAAAGTTTCAGAAACATGAATTTTTTTAAGAAGCCTCTGTAATAATTTGTTACCTCCATTTTACCATGGCTTCCTAAAGTAGAGGTAATATTAAGGGCTTGGTTCTGTTTCCTAAACACGGGCATTTAGAGGAATTCAAGGCTATTCAAGACATCCCCATTAGGGTAAAAGCCCTAAGGTGTGTTTCTCTGGATTTGTGATTCAGGTCTTGGATACTTTAAGGAGTATTAAATGTATATGAACAGTGGAAATTTAGTCTCAAGGGTCCTTTAATTTTAGCTGCCAACCTGGAAAATACCTATGATCCAGTCTTTATAGAGCAATTTAAATCATACTAACCCTTAATTTGTGCTCATCATGGCTTCTGTTGGTACTGGTTGCAGGAACAATTACTAAGAGTTAGATTCTCAAGGCTTCCAGGTGGGCATACAGAAGTTGTCACCCATGGGCATGCTGGTTCTCTGATCTGCCCCATTGATACCAGAAGATCGGTGGATGTACTTCTCAAGACTCTTTTTAAGTCACCTGAACCCAGAAACACCTGAGGTCTGAAGGGTGGTATTTTTTCAACTTAGCAAGAAATGGCTTGACTGAGTCCCTGCCCAGCAGGTCAGCCCTTCCTGAACCACATACCTAAGTACTGTCAGGATGTGAGGGCTGCTCTTCCTTGTTTGCAGAAGCACATTTCTTAGGTCTTCTTAGAAATCCTTGCAAAAGACAGTTACTGCAGGGCCATCAGCCCCTGCACCAGTTATGCCCCAGCAGGGCCAGCCTCCATCTCTTCACAGCACTGCCCTGGCTCTCTATGGGCTTCACCAAGCCAGGCTCCAGACTGCATGAGTCTTTCTGGTTCGCCCTTGGACTTGGCTCATAGCTGGGGACTTGCATAGATGTGTCCAACCCTAGTTCCCCAGAATCCTGTCCCTTGCTGTGCCCTGGCAGATACAGAGTAAAACAGAGCATCTGGCCATCTCCCCTTTTTTTTAGGAGGGATAAGATTCTCAAATAACATTTGTACTAATGTTAGGGGAGTTTTGTTTGTTGGTTTCCTGGTTTTGCCCAGCCTGAGTATTGTTCAGTTCAAGTCAATAATTAATCTATTTTATTTCCACATAAATGACATCTAGAAAATAAAACTACTGCCTTGTGCACAATAAGCATACAGAAAGCTGGCATCTCCCATATATTAAACTAAAGTGCTTTCTGATATGGGTATTCTCTGTCTCATCAACTGAAACACCAGCCTTTTCATAGCGTTGTTAGTTCAGGAGTAATTAAACAATGGAGAAGTGTGTGTGTGTACATGTAAGTGTGATTTAAAAATCAATTTGTAATTATTTACAAAGGATAGTGCATTTAAGCAACATATCCTCAGTATGTATTATGCAAACACCATGTTCCCTTATAACAAGTGCGTACGTAGGGGAAATAACCTTTTTTCAGTCACCCAGTGAAAGACCTGATCACTTTTATTTTCCATTTTAAAGGGGAGGTGTTAGGAATCTCCACCAAAGGGACCTCAAGGCTGTGAAACCCAGAGGAGATCCTGAATAAAGATCCATTCTATAGCAATGGAGAAAATTGCAGAAATAGCAGTAAAGACTAAAATAACAGTAAAGACTGATATGCCACCCCTACTAGTGTGAGCTATAGAATGTTCAAATCCCAGGAAGTAGGGACAAATAGGACTCAGGGGCCACTGGAGGCAGAAGGTGTCCCATGCTGCATCACACAGAGCACAGGCTCCGTCCCATTCTAAGAACTAAGGAAGGATGGGGCAAGAAGGATTGTGGTCTAGGTATATACAACTTGCACATCATGCTTGCATGTATGCTCAATGCTTGTGTAACTCTTATTGCAAGACTATAATTAATTATCTGGNTCCCAGGAAGTAGGGACAAATAGGACTCAGGGGCCACTGGAGGCAGAAGGTGTCCCATACTGCATCACACAGAGCACAGGCTCCGTCCCATTCTAAGAACTAAGGAAGGATGGGGCAAGAAGGATTGTGGTCTAGGTATATACAACTTGCACATCATGCTTGCATGTATGCTCAATGCTTGTGTAACTCTTATTGCAAGACTATAATTAATTATCTGGGCTCACTATAAATTTTTTTTTTTTTAATTCAAGATGTAACCATCCTGCATACTGAGATGTCAAATTTCCCCTTCAGAGTTCTTTCTCATGTTTGTAACTTGTGTTTGATCTATAATCATTTTGAGGCTGTCAGGTCTGTGCTCCCTGGATGCCATTTCCATCTTAATTTTCTTTAATAGTTTTACGCTTAAGTTTCCTATGGCACAATTTTTTTTTCTTCTGGTAGCTATTTTT
>VYZS01018791.1:0-31438 GCA_013400695.1 Neodrepanis coruscans | reverse complement strand
CCCCACCCCCCCACCCCCCCCAACAACAGTCCCTTCAGAGAGAGGAGAAAGAGAATAGATTTATGCTTTAAATACATTTTATTTATTAACAAAATTTCCAGAAGCCGAATTTGGCGTTTTCTGTTTTAATCTTATGTAAAGATTTTCATGCATAACTTGAAACTTGTCAACTGCAACAGTCGAGTGGTAACTTTAGAAGAGACAGAGACAAACATCCAGAGTACAAACAGCTGTATCTGAATTAACAAAACTTGTCTATTACTAACCTTATAAAGCAGGACGTGCCTTCCCTCTTATCAAAACCAAGCTGACAGATCTGCCTTTATACACACCCAACAGAATAAACTCTGTTATCGGCAAGGACGTTTTCCTTAAACGTTAGAAAAAAACAAAAACAACAAAGCAAAGAATGGAGTGACTGTCCATAAACCAGTCTGTATTTCAGTCCTCTTTAATCGACTTCTTCGATGGTGGGGCCGCCAGAGCCTCCTGCCCCGGCCCCCCCATCTCCCCGGTACAATTTTGTGACTATCGGGTTGCAGAGTTTCTCCAGCTCTTTCTGCTTGTGCTCATACTCTTCCTTCTCAGCCATCTGGTTGCGGTCGAGCCAAGAGACCACCTCCTTGCACTTGTCGAGCACTCTCTGCTTGTCCTGGTCACTGATCTTTCCCTTCAGTTTATCGTCCTCCACCGTCTGCTTCATGTTGTAAGTGTAGGACTCGAGGGAGTTCTTGGCTGCCACTCGATCTCGGTTCGCTTCATCCTCTGCTTTGTACTTCTCTGCTTCTTGCACCATACGGTCAATGTCGTCCTTGCTGAGGCGACCCTTGTCATTGGTGATGGTGATCTTGTTCTCCTTACCCGTGCTCTTGTCCACGGCACTGACATTCAGAATGCCATTGGCATCGATGTCAAAAGTGACCTCGATCTGGGGGACTCCTCGGGGTGCTGGGGGGATGCCTGTTAGGTCAAACTTGCCCAGTAAGTTGTTATCCTTTGTCATAGCCCTCTCACCCTCGTACACCTGGACCAGGACACTGCTCTGGTTGTCTGAGTAGGTGGTGAAGGTCTGAGTTTGTTTGGTGGGGATGGTGGTGTTGCGCTTGATGAGAGCAGTCATCACTCCTCCGGCTGTCTCAATGCCCAGGGACAGAGGGGTGACATCCAACAGCAGCAGATCCTGCACGTTCTCAGACTTGTCTCCCATGAGGATAGCTGCTTGCACAGCAGCACCATAAGCCACAGCCTCATCAGGATTGATGCTCTTGTTGAGCTCTTTGCCATTGAAGAAGTCCTGTAGAAGCTTCTGAATCTTGGGGATACGAGTAGAGCCACCCACCAGCACAATCTCCTGGATCTGGCCCTTGTCGAGCTTGGCATCACGCAGAGCCTTCTCCACCGGCTCCAGGGTGCCACGGAAGAGATCAGCATTGAGCTCCTCGAAGCGGGCACGAGTAATGGATGTGTAGAAGTCAATGCCCTCAAAGAGGGAGTCAATCTCAATGCTGGCCTGTGTGGAGGAGCTGAGGGTGCGCTTCGCCCTCTCGCAAGCCGTGCGCAGCCGCCTCACCGCTCGCTTGTTGCCGGCAATGTCACGCTTGTGCTTACGCTTGAATTCTTCCACAAAGTGGTTCACCATGCGGTTGTCAAAGTCCTCCCCACCGAGGTGAGTGTCACCTGCTGTGGACTTCACTTCAAAAATCCCATCCTCAATGGTAAGGATGGACACATCAAAAGTGCCCCCTCCCAGGTCAAAGATGAGCACATTCTTCTCTCCAGCCCGGGTTCCTTTCTTGTCCAGGCCATAGGCAATAGCAGCTGCGGTGGGCTCATTGATGATACGCATCACATTGAGGCCAGTGATAGTGCCAGCATCCTTGGTGGCCTGGCGCTGGGAGTCATTGAAGTACGCTGGCACCGTGATCACAGCATTCTGCACCTTGCGTCCCAGATAGGCCTCGGCAATCTCCTTCATCTTGGTGAGCACCATGGAGCTGATCTCCTCTGGGAAGAAGGTCTTCATCTCCCCCTTGTACTCCACCTGTACCTTGGGCTTGCCGCTCTCATTCACCACACGAAAGGGCCAGTGCTTCATGTCCGACTGCACCGTGGGGTCGTCATACTTGCGGCCAATGAGGCGCTTGGCATCAAAGATGGTGTTGGTGGGGTTCATCGCCACCTGGTTCTTGGCAGCATCCCCGATGAGCCGCTCGGTGTCGGTGAAGGCCACATAGCTGGGCGTGGTGCGGTTGCCCTGGTCGTTGGCGATGATCTCCACCTTGCCGTGCTGGAAGACGCCCACGCAGGAGTACGTGGTGCCCAGGTCGATGCCGATCGCCGGCCCTTTGGCAGACATGGTGTCAGCTCTCTATGCTGTTGTTGCCGCTGCTCGCCCGTTACTCCCCGCCCGCTCCCGCTCCCGCTGCCGCCGCGGTGCGATGTGCCCGGTCGGCGCCGCCGCCGCCCGTTTTATACCCGCCGCCGCCGCTTCTGGAACCTGCCAGAACCCTAACGGCCAATCCAGACGCCCCGCGAGCCGCCGCTCGGCCAATCGCCCCCGCGAACCTCCGTGGAGCGCCCGCCCCCCGCCCCACGACGGCCAATCAGAGCAGCGGACGCCCCCCCTCACCGGGCCCGCGATCCTTCCGGGTTTTTCTCGTGCGCCACAGCCCTCGGCCAATCCGCGCTCGCCCCGCCCTGCTCGCCCCGCCCCGCCGCCGCGAACCTTCGCTAGAAAGTTCCAGCCGGCGCTGACGTCATGCCGGTGATTGACAGCCCTGCTGCCCAATGGGCGGCCGGGGGCGGGGCCGCCCGGACCCGCGGGGTGAGGGGGCCGCGGGTTCGCGGCCGCTCCCGCCGCCCGGTGTTTGTAAATCCTGAGCGCTCAGACCGGCGCCCGGGAATTTACCCTTATTTGGTCGCGGGGCGGCAGAAATTCCGCCCTCCGTCCCGCACGCACACCCCCTCCTTCAGCCCCCCCACAGTTTGTCAGGGCGGATCCGTCGCCACCCCACCCCACCCCTCCCGGCGTGGCGACCCCCGGACCGTCATGGCGGGGTGTGAACCCCCTCCCCGCGCCTCCCTCTGTGGCTGAGGGGAAAATCCCGCCGAGCCTGTTTTTAGCCGTATTTCGGCCGAAATTGGCAGGGTGGCACCCCCGGTCTGTCCCCGAGCCAAGGGAGCCTCTTGCGGCTGCGGAGGTTGGGGGGGGTCTGAGGGAACGGCCCCGGGTCCTGTCCTGGCACCACAACTCAGGGAATGGCACCGGGCTGGTCCCTCCTGTCCCAGTACAGAACTCAGGGAATGGCACTGGGTTGGTCCCTCTATCCCAGTACAGAACTCAGGGAATGGCACCGGGCTGTTCCCTCTATCCCAGTACAGAACTGAGGGTGTAACTCCGAGCTCTCCCCTCCTGTCCCGGCATCAGAACTCAGGGAATGGCACCAGAGCGGGGTTTGGGGGCCCTGTTGCTGCGTGGTGACCATTCTTGAAACGCCTCCAAATTCTTGCCTGTTGTGCTAATGTGAGATGTCGTCACGCCTACGTTTAGCAAAAGCTATGGAGCTATTAACTGGGAGCTAGGAAAAGTGCTGGGATGAAAATATATTAAACATGAAAATCTGTCGTGGCTCCTCCAAATTACTCCTCCTTGCTCTGAGACAAACACTTCAAAATATTCCACTTCTAGTAAGGAGGGCAAAACACCATCCTGAGATCTCCTGTTTTTCTTTTTCAGGGAGCCTTCGTGAGTTGCTCCTTTTCAGTAGCTGCTTTAAAAGTGTTACTAAAAAGTCTGTTGCCCTTAGACTTTACAAGTTACGTGAGAGAAACATGAAATTCGCCATATGATTAAATCACCTTTCACTAGTTTTGTCCTCAGCCCTGTGCTCTAACAGGCCTCCTAGAAAATGTTACAGCTTTTCCCAGACTGATTTGTGCTCACACAATTGTTACAGGCACTGACAAATCAAACATCAAGGATCAAACACATCCTTGTTCCCATTACTGTATTTTTCAAACCTTTTTGTCAGTCACGAGGGCTCCACCTCTTTTGTGTAGCGTGTGTGTATTTAGTTTTGAGATGGGAGAGCTTCAGTTTCTGACCATACATATCCTACATGCTTAAATAACTATTATTCTTCTACAGCTCCTGGTATTTTTTTTTTCACACGGGTTCTGACGTTGGGGAAATCTGAAAGAAGTCAATGGAAAATGGAAACCATCACCTCCGACAGGAGCTGCTCTATATATACTGTGTGCATATTTCTTTGATGGGCAGGGTGTCGTTTTCCCTTGTAGTTAGACCAGTGACTGATTCACCACTGAACCATCTCTTCCTGTAATTCACTGCTACTTCACTCAGTTGATTGTATTATATGGAGCAGCGAGAAATGCCAGAGCAACACAAAGAGAGGTGGTTGATAAATCTCGTTTCAGCTGAAAGGTTGGTGTTATTATTTGTATCCTTGTGAGGACTGTCCCTTAGGAACACTAGTAATGCATAAGAACCTTGTTTTGAAAGCTGCAGTACAAACTCAGACCTTGTTATTTCAGAGCAAAAAGAGGAATCCTGCCCCAAAAACATATGTACAGAAACAAGAGATGGAGAGTACAAGTGGAGTAAGAAGTAACACAACAATATTGATTGGCACAATAAGCAGTCTTAGCAGCAAAATTATTTGATGTCTCATTTCAGGATAGCTGTACTCTAACAGGTTTTATCAGATTGAGAAGTGACATTTCATTAATTTGGCCCAAAACTTTTAGCTGTAAGTTTTATAAGCCCGGACACAAAATATGTACAAGAGCTCCAGATAACACTTATTTGGGGTTTCCTTGGCCCAGCAACTAGTATGGCCCTGATATGGTTGTGCTGATACCCAGATGTGCTGATAACCTGCTAAACAGATGTTTATATTGACTGGATTTACTGCTTACCCTGAGAGTATTCCCTTGGTTTTGTTTATTTCATCATTTGAATTGCTGTAGTAATCTTGGGGAGAAGATCTTGGAGGAATGTATGAGCACACCATTTTAATGCTGATGGTGTAAATGAGACTCTCTTGGCCATTCTCAGGAAAAATCCAAAGGTCTGTGGACTCAGGCTACCAAATATTTCACTCAGCCTGTTGCAGAAGTATTTCTTTTCCCTCTGAGCACACAGGTGCTGTTTTCTTCTTGTACAATGATATGTCTAAGTCTGAGCTGCTTTTTAAGCCTTCATTCCTAATCAGAAGTGTTCTGATGGGATGTTCTTGCCATCATCTCTTGCTGATGTCCTTAGAGAAAGTCCAGTCTAACGAGAGGGAGCAACCTCTAAAACCTCATTAACCTTATTCTCTGTTCCCAGCAGAGCTATTACCAGCCTGCTTTTTGTCAGCAGTTTGTGAACCAACTCATCCATGCAGTCATCCTCTCATATGGGAAGAGACACATGATTCTCTTTAATGTTGCTTCATATGCAGTCATGTTAGAGGTGATCCAAACCAACTGGTTTGGAAATTAAAGAGTGAGCTTTATGGGGAGGACTTCAGCACAAGTCTGATTTTTCTCTTTAACAAAACATTTGCTGTTAATCCCTCATCCTGAATCTGGAAGCCGTAACTTCCAGAACAGCAAGTCGGCACCTCTGGAAGTGGGCAAGCCCCTTTCTAATCCATTTATTTGTGTTCAGCATCAATAATTGCACCCCTGCCTCCTGTTTGGCAGCATTATGTAATATGCTGTGGGCTATTCTCCATTACACCACTCAGCCAGAAATGAAGATGATATTTAGATTTCTTTGGTGAAGCAAGAGCTCAGTATCTGAAGCAGAACTGAGAACTCAACTCTTATCTTTATCTTGATAATAGGAAGATTTTCCCCCACTTGTTTCACAAGGCAGTGTAGTATAAAAATAGGACTGAACCCAATTTACAGTTCACTCAGACATCAGCCACTTGCATCGTTACAATGAAGTTGAAATGCAGTGAATGGTCTGTTCAGATTTGACAATCAGAAGATCCTAGATCTTAAATTCTGGTATCCATTTCCCCAGTATCCATTTCCCTAAAAAGACTCTCTGGAAAATTGCATAAGTCAGATTGTATTGGTGAGAATGAATTATAATACAGCAATCAGTTCAGAAAAGTCTTAGCAACTGCTGTTGTATGAACAAATACTATTCTGCTGTAGTATCTTTTCATCACTGAAATTCTTCATCTCATTTATATTTGTGAAAGTATGTCTAGATTCAGACAAGGACTACCAGTGTATAAAATGACAAGATTCTTCTGACAAGGTGTTGCATTAAAAATCATATTTATGTAGGGGGAACTATGTAACTTATTTTGCATTTATGTACCTCCAGATTTTGCACAGAGCTGCTCCTTGTTAGTTTAAAAGGCAACCACAAGACATGATCTTCCTTAAATAAGTGTTCCTTTGTTTTTGTGAATAACAAATAAAGCTCTGCAAATAAGTATAACGTGCTTTTGGCAAATTACACAAATGATCAGTACCATGGAAATATTCAGAACAGCAGAATATAGGGCACTGTAATTTCGTACTGCCAAACCAGGAGTTCAAAAATCATGAGTCAGATCTCCTAAAATTATAAACGTAGCTTAAAATTATGAGCTTAAAAAACATATGTGGCTTTATTCACCTTCTGGCTTTTAAATCTTTAGCATATGTTCAGATTACATTTTTAGGATTTTCCATGTAATTTGCAGATCTAATTTTTTTTTAAATAAATAAAATAACTGATTACACCATCTCACAACTGACACCAGGCTGCCTCAGATTTATTAGACTCAATAAAAACGTGGAAGTTGTCAACACTGATTAAACTAATGCTTGATGTTTCGAGGAAAAATTATTTTGTAATTAAGTGGTTTTAAAGCACATTTACTTACATAGACTTCTGACAGTTTGCTGAGGCATGATTAAAAGCTGAGGTTAGTATCACTAGTGCTAACAAGATAAACTGGTGTGCTGTACATTTCAGGCAGTTCAGTAACTGTGTTCTCCATTTCTTGCAGCCAGTGCCTGCTCTACAAGTGACTCTAAAGCAGATGGTTTGCAAGTAATCACAGAATCAGATCAGAAAAGGACTTCAATAGGTCATTTAGTCTCATTTTGTGTTTAACCAAAACCTCCTTTCTTGCAACGTAAGGCAATTACTTTTATTCATATTGACTGTGGGTATGAGAAACAGTTGTGCCATTTTTCTTTGCAACCAGCTTTTATATATATGAAAATCATTGTGTTTTCCCTCCAGCATCTCTTCTGTAAAATTACTTAAAATCATTCAACCTGTGCTCAGAAGGTTTTCTTAAGTTTCCAATTATTGCTTTCTCCTGGATTCTCTGCATGCACTTTGTGTCTTGGTTTTCAAGTGCTGTGATCAAAACTGGAGACGTCACCCGCTCACACTTTAGTGGTTCTGAAGGACCAATTACACCCTGGTTTAGCTATTTCAGTTTTCACCTTTATTTGCCACAGCAGGATGCTGCAGGCTCATTTTCAGAATTTGATCCAAAATGACATATCAGTTCTTTTCAATGGAAATTGAAAGGGTAGGTTTACTTTAGATCTTCACTGTGAGGGTGATGAGGCCCTGGCACAGGTTGATCAGAGAAATTGTGGATGCCCCATTCCTGAAAGTGTTCAAGGCCAGGCTGGATGGGGCTTTGAGCAACCTGGGATAGTGGAAGGTGTCCCTGTCCATGGCAGGGGGATTGGAATGAGATGATCTTTAAGGCCCCTTCCAACCCAAACTATTCTGTGAATTTAAGCACCTGTTCCTTTACTTGCAAAGCTTGTAATTTCAGCTTGCACTTGTTCTTATTAAATAATATCTTACGCTTTCAGATCACCAGGATTATTTTGAACTCTAATCTTATCTTTTAATATACTTGAAGTTAAGCCCTGCTTCATCTTGTTTGAAGATATTAAAAAGATACTCTAGGGAGTGGATAAATGAAAAACAGAGAATTTTATCTAGAATTGCTGTGATGGGGTTAAAACAACATACTGAAATTATTGGCAGTAACCGTAAAGCTGGAAAATGATGGTAAATCTTAAACAAGGGAAATGGTGTCCTGTAAACACAAGCAAAGACCAGTACTTCATACTCAGAGGTAATATAGTGGGATTAATCTCTCAGATTTACTTAAACACTTAGTGTGAAGAATTTATATAACTGAGCTGTGGCAGTGCTATAATTTTTTCTTATTTTCTCATTCCTCTGATTATTTGCTTTTACTTCATCTCTGTTTTCCCTCTCGTCATTAGCAGGTGAATGGGAAAAATGCAGGAGCAGATAAAGCAGGTGGTAACTGGAACTTCACCCTGTTGCCAGGACTTGTTATTAATTCAGGTATAGAATGGAATTAAATGAGAATAAGCATATTTGTAAGAATATTTTATTAAAGATACTGTAGCAAAGCACAGAATAAGCTTTAAAGATTATTAAAACTAACTTGGAATGTCTTTACTGATACTCTACATAGACTACATGTAATTGCTGAGTTACAGAACAGTCACAGCCTGTTCTAGATGTCCTACACTTTGTATACTGTTGAAGGCCTATCTTTGGTAATGCTATAAACATATTTCCCTTCTCTCCACTGCTTCGTGGTGGTCCAACCATGAAGGTCCTTCCTGTTCTCTGTGGAAAGGACATCCCATTTTCATTTAGATTTCCCAGGTGTATTTTGCCTTCTCCCTGCCAGTGGTTGCTGGCTTTGCCCAGATATTCACCATCTTCCCCTTTGCTCCACAGAGCCACTGGACAGAAGTGTCATCATTTCAATACTGCACTGAAGTAAATGCCTGTATTAATGTTTAAGCTGTTATGTGTTAATAAAGCTGGTACCTTCTACATCTATGTGCTGAAACTTTGGGGGCTAAGTAATTAGATTAAGCAATAACATTCAAAGATATCTGAACTTTTCTTGCATTTGTTTAGCAACTTTATAAACTCAAAAAGAGTAAAGCAAGCACAGACACATGCCCTATACAAGCTGCAATACAGACAATATTGTACACACTTTGTAACAACAGTAATGAAAATGATGCCAATTATAAATAAAACTATAGAACAGACTCTTCTTGAGATAACAGAGTGAACAATGAAACATCCTTTTATATCCTTTTATGAGTAGAATTAGTAAGATGCGTAACTACAGCAGAATATCATCAGCATGTTTAGTCTGCTTCCATGTCTTAATTTGATGCACTATTGTTTGGGGAAGCAAAAGAAATTAATATTTTTGTAATTCATGCTTGCCCTAATTTGAAACATTTACTGCCTTACTGTTTTTTTCGTTAGGTTTCCCCACACCCCCCCATTAATTTAGCTGGAAACATTACGATTCCTAAGATGTTCAAATCTGAACATGAATGCCTGATTCTCCTCTTCAAGCCAGATTTTGCAAGGCTTAAATCCAGAACAAGGTGCACCCTGTGCCCTGTGAAGATTATTTCACGTTTACTCATCTCCTGTTGGTAAAAACTTTTCACCATTCTTGTAATAAGACCAGAGCACTATTTCTTTACTCTCCACATACAAACACTGTGCTCCGTGGAAGGTCCTCTTCAGCTTGCAAATGATGATCATGGCAGCAGGGGGAATCAGGTCAGCTGGATCTCTCTCACCATCCTGTCCTTCCTCAGGGCCCCTCTGTCCTCAGTTTTTAAGACTTTTTTTTTTCACCTCGTATTCTTTTTTTTTTTCCTCTAACACTTGATAGTTTTGCATTGTACATGAGTATACACTTGTAATGTTTAAACTAAAAAATCTACAGTTTTTGACAGCAACTCCAAGAAGCCTCATTTCAGAAAAGGAGCACTCCAGCATGTGAATAGCAAATTCTGCAAACTCATTTCAGTGCAGCCCTTAACACCTGGCATCTGCCTCTTTTGGCTGCCTGCTCCAGGAAAGACTTCAAATTTGTTTTTAACAGGTGTAAGTAAGAGTCACAAGGAAGTTAAGTTTTATAATACAAAGAAGAGTCCAAAACAACTTTTACTGCATGTTCTAATTTGACTGCTTTGGTGCCTTTTGCGACTGCTGCAGTATGTCAAAAAAGCAAAGGTGGTGCCAATTCAGATCTGGCACACGTGGTTCTGAGTTTTTATGAAATCTTTTGCCGACCAGTTGTTCCTCATGTCTTCTTCAAACCTGGTTCTCTCAGTTGTTCAGAAGCTTAGAAGTCCCTATTTCACTACTGCCATGCAGAAAAGAAATGCAAGAAAAATATTAAAAGTCAGAAGCCCACACTGCAGTACTGTATTTGCTAGCACGATGTGGCCCCTCCCACCTCACCATGTGTGGTTTTGCTCTAAATACCCATCCTTCAGTTATATTCAGAGCACCCACCATAGTCAGGAAATCTTTTTGAAAGCCATACAGTTCATTTCCTTCAACCCCTACCCCAACAAAACACAACCTTAAACAATGCTGTGATCTTGTTTCAGAAACTTTTGTTTGCTTCTTTCTCCTTTGCCTCCATTTTCAAAGATCTGCTGAAGAAAAACTTCACTTCCCAAACCTCGCAGAAGTTATTTTTGATACTCTATGTGTTACTTTCCAACAGTGGTTTATGGCTTGGCTTAGTGAATGCTCAAAAATGGCATAGGTATTATTTCCCCTCAGCCTGGATTTCTTATAGTTTGGAACACCTCCACCCTGGAATACTTCTTATTGCTTCATATCTGCCTTTATTTTTGGTTGTAGGGTTTTTTTTTTCCCCTTGCCTAACTCAGAGGTAACTGTTATATATTTATTTAGCCCCTCTCCCCAAATTCTTATTTTAAGATAAATACACACAAATTATATAAATATTTAAAAGTTCTCTATGACCAAACTGTTTTGTGACAAATATAAGCAGCTTTGTATTTGATACAAACAGTAAAGGAATTGCAAATGGATGGATGTAACTTTTGTGTATAAGCCAGGCTTGTTTGGGTTTGTTTTTTTTTTTTTGCATACTGACTGCTTTCTCTGTGTATGTAAATCACATTGTACACAGTATACAATTGTCCCACTTCTGGGTAATTTACACTTGATGTTTCTGTGCACAGTGTGGCAGCCCTGGACCAAGGGGTTGTGTCTACACTGCAGAGCAGGAAAGGCTTTGAGGCTGCACACGAAGCCAGGTTTAGCAGCTCCCTGCATTACTTACCTGCCAGAGCATTCTCCAGGACAGCTCAGGGCTGAATTTCCTGGCACACCTTTGAGAGGAAAGCCTGGAGAGAGGTGCTGCACACTCGGTGTGCACTGCAGGGAGCTTGGTGGCCAGGCCCTCACTCACAGCATGTGCCAGGCCCAGGCTTGTCTGTGTATTTTATCTGCCCTCTCTGCCCATGTCACAGATTTGGGGATGGACAAAAAAGCGAACTGGGACAAAAGGCTTCTGTTTCATTCCGAAAGGGTGATGTGAACAGGGGAAGCAAGGCTTGGGCAAACTGCTACCTTGGAAGTACTGCTGGTTCTGGCAGCAAGGCCACGTGTCTACCAAACACATTCTTAAAATCGTGGGAGGGGAATTCACTGGACTGATGCTGTTATCGCAAAGCAGCTCTTATATAACTCGCTCATAACTCAGGAAGTACCTTTTTTCTTTTCTGTAAACTAACAGAAGAGGAAAAAAACGTGTTCTAACTGCAGTATGCACGGATGTTTAACACTGCTGTTTATTACAATGCCAGCCTGCATTTTGCAGTCAAAGATCTCTGTCATTTGCAGATCACACACAGCTCACACGCACGGCTGAACTCCATTACACCACCACCTTCAAATACACCGACTGTGCTGGGTGGGACCACCTCTGAGTGCGGGAAGGTGGGCTGCCTGTCAAGATTAGATTACATTTTTCCGACGAGACTGCAAAAATACTGCTGATCAGTGCCAACTGTGGTGGCGTGGGGAGGTGTACACACAGAGCTGCTGGCACTGCTTGTAGCCCACAGTAAACCAGATCAGAGGTAAAACGTCGAGCTCTCCTCGCAGACTGAAATCCCCCAGCTGCCCCTAAGAACAGGCGCAGTTTTGGGGATGCACAGCTGCATGAGGATCAGCTTCTCCCTCCTCTCAGCAAACTGAAACGTTCGAGCCTTTGGAACAGGAATACCCCAGAGAGCCACGAGATGGCGCCCACAGCCCCATTCCCCGTATTCCTTAACATCTGCAGAATTCCAGCCCTTCGGAGAGATTACAGAGGATGCAGCTCCTTCCACTTCATCAAAGTCAGAGGAAGCCTGTGATTAGCTGGATGTTTACAAATAAAAGGAGGATCTGGAGACAGATCAAAGATAACTCTCAAGATCTGGCATGATACCATGTACTTGAGCTAACAGCATCTGCATGGGTTCAACTGTTACATTAGGTGGCTGAACTTGCTGTATCTCATCATACATTAAAAATGCCTTTTTAATGCTTAGTGCATTTATTAAAAGTCTGAGGATTTAGCCAGAGAAGGACCTGATAAAAACAACAAAAAAAAACACCTCTCAGCTAACAAGATCTTTCAGGCTCCATCTAAAAGAAGCACCCACTGGGCTCTTCCTCACCCTGCCTTCTGCAGTGTAAAGGGAATCACAAGAAGCAAAGAGAAGCTCTGTTCCAAAATCTGGAGGATGTAGTACTTCAGACCCAGCAAAGAGGAGCAGTAGCACTCAAAGCCTGTTCTCCAGTGATCTGAGTAGCTTGGCTGGTCCAATCACACCATATATGCTCTTCACTAGGTCTACAGTTCATCCAGGATCTCTGACTTTGGCACAGCCCAAATGACCAGGGAGAGAAGCAGATGGGAGATAAAAGATGTGGTGTGTGAAATACACTGAGTTAATGTGTGTCTGTTCTGAGGGACATCTTTGTTTTGACTCTGTGTAACAAACCAACATAGCTTGTGAGGTCTGGAAGGCCACAGACTATTCCTACTCTCATAGTAGTTCTCTGTTTGAAGTTGGTATTTCTATCTGGGGTCTAAGCCACACTGAACTTGATCAAATAAACATTCTCCAAAGGAAGCTGCCTTTGAACTATTTAACTCTTTGCAAAGCAAAATAAAGCTGAAAGAACTGTAACAAATACTGTAAGATCTCTTGTGCCTGAATTATTTTCCAGTTTTTAAGTTATTGTTCATCTGGAGCTCTGTCTTTTCTGGCAGAACTGACCATCTTAGCAATGGGCAGTAAACTGTAAATGAAACACAACCCTGTCTCAAAGCAGAGTAGGTGGGGCTAACCCTCAGACTTCCAGACACACAGGCTGTTAAGTGTCATATTTTACAGTGTATGTAAGTGTACACAGCTTCTATTTAATCTACCTGATAACAATGCAGCTCAGAGATCTGAGCTCCCTCCTGGGCTGTGGGGAATACTAAGACATATTTCTTTGTCAGTTCCAAGGGATCCTAGCCTGAATTTCCTTCTCCTACAATACTACCGTATCTGTCCCTTTCCTGACAGAGGGATATTTTAGGTTTAATCTCTTAAAATGTTTCTACTTTGCATAAGTAATTAAATAACCAATGGCTAGAAACCAGAACTTCAGTAGTTTGATGACTGGGACCCTCCACCAGTAGGTACCAGTAGGAAACCCATAGACAGGGAGGAAACAGAGGCACCATCTTTAGCATCCTGCATAAATGCTCAGATGAAGACCTGTGAAAAAGGGAGGAGTGTAACCGATACCAGAAGTCTGGTATATCTGTTGCCAAAACCAAAAGCAATCTGTGGTATTCAGCAAACTCTATTTTTAGCTAGCGTATCTGCATTTCCACAAACTTTCATGGTCCTTGTGGCTTTTGCCATGGAGAGAAGGACATTATGTTATTTCTCCCATTCATTTTCTGGGGAGTCAGAAGCAGAAGTCCCACTGGTGACCATCCGCAATGCAGTGGGATGGTTACCTAAAAAGGAGAGAACAGGTATTACTGAGTTGTGTGGGTTCAATTGAACACGTGAGAACTACTAAAAAAAGGCAAGTTCTTAGCCCTAGTCATTGCTTAAAGCAGGAAGAAAGCAAAACTTCCCATTAAAAAAAAACACAAAAAACCCAGAAGGCAAATAGAAGAACCAAAAGGATGAATTTCTAAAATAGCAACTTCGTCATCGAGTGAGATGGGGGAGAAGGGGAAAGGACTGATTTTTGCATCTTTCATGCTGACAACGCTGCTGCTGCAGAGACCTTGGCAACTGCTGACACTGGTGGCATTTTGCCTGACAGACAAGTTGAGAAACCAAGGATTTACAACAGTCCTGATTCCCAGTGGATTTCCTGTGATCCACACAGCTTCCAGGATTTGGAGGCCTTTAAGGAATGCTCCATTCTCGTTGCCTGTCAGGAGCCTTAGGATGTCTACAGAACCAGAAGACACAAGTGTATCTAAGACCACTGTCTTATTTGCAAACAGAAAAAAAAAGTACACCCCAAAATCTCATTGATTCAAATCATAGTTGAGTTTAAGTGAAAATAATAAGCAGCAGCAGGACTTTGTCAGAGAGAGAAATTCTTGAACTATTTTTTTTTTCTCCCACCGGAAATTTTAGATGCAGCATTGTTTTTGTGGTTGTAGCTGCAGGAAGATTTACTATGGTTTTAGTGTGCCAGAAGGCACAGGAAAGGATTAAACCTCTTCATTTTCTTGCAGAAGAATCAAAGACACTGACCACATCTGAACTTGGAGGTTGTTGGGGTGAGGTGTGCCATGCTGGCTACAGTCAAAAACTGGCCTTGGACTACACTGATTTCTCATCCCATAATTTTGTTATGTTCCCTTGAATGCATTAACACAAAAAAACATATTTCGAAATATATTTCCAACTACTCTTACAGAGGGAATGTGCATGAATTACTGAAAACAGTTTCTCTAAAAGCATGAGGAACAATATTGTTTTCCTATGCCTTAAATTGAATTAAAAAAAAAAAGAACCCACCCTGCAAGATATTTCAGGGCAAAAATAACCCAAACAAATATCTGACAGCATTTCTCCTGTAAAGTTGGCACCGGTCATTCAAGTACATGAAAAGGAACATGGGGCTGTTTGTTTCAGGGCTGAATATTTATAGTCATGATGTGATGAAGTGCCTCCTGAGTCATGAGCTCTGTTGCCCTGTTACAAATTAAGATTTGTCTTTCTGCATGAAAAAAATAAAATCACAGTTAATTCCAGAATTGTAGAAGTGACTGCAAGAGTGGCAAAAGACAATTTATAAAATGTGTCCTGATTTTTGGCATCTTTCCCCTACAAAATCTCAGCCTACTCACACATCTCAAGAATACACTGCACAGCAAAATTTTAGGAGTTTTTTGGGAGCTGGAAGAAAATACAGAAAACTAGTTTATAGCTGAGAACTACAGAAATGTCAGCTTTTAAAAGCATGTGCCTAATTTCTAGCCTTCAGCAGATTTTTATAAAGTCAAATTAGTCATGCTTCATCTTGTAGGTCTTCAAGTCTGTGAGAAGCATCAAAGCAACTGAGAATTAGAGAAGTCAGAAGATTTGATTTTTAACCCTTTCAGATTAAAAAGCTCTTAAAAGTCAGAAGCAGGTACATGGGGATAGTTACAGATACCAGCATCTCCTTAACTCACACACATGGAATTACCCCGAGCTTTCGGGATTAGACCAAGAATGAGATGACTTTCTCCCCTTATGAAAACCAGTGAAGGGCACAGAGCAGCAGGGGAGCTCCACAGCTGCATCTGGGCCCACAGCTGGAGGGCACAAAGGCCAGAGGAAGCTGGGAGCCATTCCTGGTGTTTGGCCAGACAAGGGGCCCAGCTCATTCCTGGCCTCGGGCCAGGCCAACCACACAAACCCAGTGGTGCAGAGCACTACCCAGTCTGCTTCAAGGAGGACTCAGAAAGCTCCAGAGCATATTTGTGGGATGAGCTGAACACAGGAAGGTTTCCAGTTCTCACGAAGAGGGCAGATAGCAAGAGATGTGTCTCATTTGTAAGAGGCTGGGCTGCTTTTTTCCTTATCAGGAAAAAGGAGCTGAATGTAAGAGTTCGGCTTCCCTGAGGATGCTTGGGGGACACAGAGACCGAGTTAAACTCAGGACATGCTCTGAGTTCTGGTACAGCTCGTTTAAGCAAACGAGCCCACTCACAGCCACTCATTCCTCCCCTTGTGCCACCCCTTCTATTGTGCTTGCACAAGATCTGACACAGAGATGGAAAGGAAGCTCAGCAGGGAACTGGTCCAGCCAAAAAACAGCCCCACAGGGAATAAAAAAAAGCCTGCTGTTTGATTCAGTTCATTGTGAAGCTACATAAGTACATGGTTTTTTACAATGGAGAGGGTGGCACACAGGGGATATGAGAGCTGAAACTAATGGGGAGGAGGAAGAGGTTGCCAGGGCTCAAGGTGGCACTGCCTTCAGGAGCAAACTCATGTCCTCACCAATAGCTGAGAGACTCTTGATTGTTCAGCATTAGAGTATTGCAATACTGTAGTCAAATGCAAATGCAATACTGTAGTCAAACTATTTGCTTTCATAACAATGCATTTTTAATATATTCTCCATGGCAGTAAATTTTCTGTCTTCAGCTTTGACTAAAAAATATGCTGAATTGTATTTTCTCTGTCAACTGAAAATATTAGAGAAGTCCCCTAATAAAAGCCTAAATTATTAGAATTCTGTGATATTCTAATCTATTAAAATCAAGATTTATCCACAGACCCGTTGGCTACAAATATCATTATATACAAGTGTAAATACACTTTGGACCAACAAGTTGCCAATAAGCATTGACAAGTCTTTATACATTAACATTTGAAAAATCTCCTCTGAAACTCAAAAAGAACTGCAACAGCTTTTGTCATATTTTAAAACTCATTCCAGGTCTTCATTAACTCCTACTTTTTAACTTTTTGTAGAGCTTGAAAGCTAAGAGCTTGGCTGGCAACTTATAAATTATTTTCAGGGTTGCAGCCCACACCACTGCCAATATGAGACAAACAACAGAACAGAGAGAGGTCCTCCAAAAATAAGAATAACAAATAACTTAAAAATACAAGTTAGAGAATCCAGCAAATCTTTCTTTCTGGCTATGCCTTATGCAATGGGATACAATTACACCTTCAGTTTTAAAGATCTTTAACGGCTTTAAGACTCTAACACTCCATGTGGGACATGAAGGAGATAAAAAAGAGCAATGTAATGGTGACTGAAAAGTACAAATTAGAGGAAGCAGAACTCTAAATGAAATATTTTTGTTTACCCTTCACTATCTTTCAAGCAACAGCAAAACTTCTAGGATATCTAACTGCTGTTGATTTTTATCATGGTAGGAGCAATGAAACACCATTTCACTCTCCTGTGGGTGCAGTCCCATTCTGTGGAGAGTGTCCAGCCCCAGGCTGTCTCAGCACCAAGACCTTCTCCCAGTTCACAGCAGCTGAATTCCTCCTGTCACTCCAGCCTTTTTCTTTAACACTTCCCCGGCACACTTTTACACTTCACCTTAAACACTCTCCCCATCTACTTGGAAGCCAGGCTGACTTGTTTATGCCTCAGTACCTTTGATTTGTTCACGTATTCCTTGATCACTTCTCAGGCTACTTCAGTCATTCTGATTTTCCCTGCCTACATATAAGTAGATCCACTCCTAAGCTCCCCTGCAGTGCACTCCATGCTCTTTGTGAATCTCAGTCTGGACATTCATACATGTGAACTCCAAGACACTGGGGTTTGTTTCACTAGAACAGGAAAAAACATCAAGTTCAGTTGGAAAGGTTTAACACACTTATTTTGTTACTACAACACACCTTAGAATTGAAAAACAAAGGTACTCCGGGGTGTTTATGAAGTTAGATGTACACACAAATACCATCATTCCTAGTTCCTCCTTTTAACTTCTGTAGCTGGCAGGTCTACTTACACTAGGAAGTCATTTTTTTTGTGAAACATTTTTGGGTCAAGTTCAGACCAATACACTGTAAACAAGGGCTCCTAATCCCAAGCAGGAGGCTCCATAAATCACCCTAAGGCCCTTCACTGTGTTCAGGAATGATCGCTTGGATCGCAGAGGTCACCTCCTCCTTTTCAACAAGGTCTTTAATCTGTCTGTGCTGTGGCTCTGCAGCCCCCGGGGCAGGGGGGCCGCCCTTGGTCCGGGATCCCTGATCCAGGATCCACATTTGTGCCTTAGTAAGCCGAAGGCTCAGGCCGACAGCCCTCCCAGCCAAGCTGAGTCATTCTCACTCTGGTCTCACAGGCGTCTAAGGGACATTTTATCCATTCCTCCAGCCACCCCCTCCGTGCCACTGCAGTTTCCCACTGCACAGCTCTGATCCTCCCCACCCTGCCTTTGCCACTCCCTCGCATTGAGGATCTGCTCTCCCACTCAGTCTTCTCACTCCTCCTCCAGTGCTCTCCAGTTCTCCCTCACTTCCCTGGACTGCTTTTCCCAATCCAGCTACAGCTGATATTGTGAGGGACAACCTACATATCACAGAGTCATTATTTGCAATGTATTAACCCGCAAGCTCTTCCACTACAGCACCTGACTGCTTCACCTCTAAGACAATCATTATAGTTAAATATTTTGCCTTTTCCAGACCCTTAAAATCACCTTAGCAACAATTCCGGTGTAAAAAGCGTTAAAATACCTATCCCACTTATTTCTCAAACTCTCACATACTGGGAGCTTCAGTCTGGGTTGGGATGGAGAACATGGAATAAATCCTAAGTGGGAAAAGGTCTGAATTAACTGAAATGCTGGAGTGCATTCATGCCTGTGCTCTTTTTGGCCCCAGTGTTATTCAGGACTGGGTTGGCTTCAGCATCATCCAAGGAAACACAGGATTGAGCAGTTAAAACAGACCATTAAAGGCCTGAATTGCACCCAAAACAGTGCCCGGGGCCATCTGCCAGCTCAGGGCTGAGGTCTGGGGGACCTTTTCCATCACTGCAGAAATGCACATGACTGCCAGCCAAGAGAAATCCTAATGCACATTTAAAACTGAATAAAGCCAAGGAAACTCATATTAATTTTAATAGTTATAGTGGAGGTTCTGAACTGTATTCATTTCTCTAAATAGTCCAAGACTAAAGCTTGATACTCATCACAATCCCCAAGACACAACTACTCAAACTCAACTCTGACAGCAACAAGCACCTGAAAGCCCTGGACTAGACCCTGAGCTCCTGGCTCCTGTTCTCAACCCCACCACTGGCACACGAGGTGACAGAATATTTCAGTTGGAAGGGACCTACAATGACCATCTAGTCCAATTGCTGATCTAAATTGCTTTCCTCCCTCCACATCTCAGTAGGAAATACCATTACCACCCTCTTTGATAAAGTGAGATCTACTGGGAGAAAGTACTGCTAGGTTTTACTTTTTAATCGTTTTCTCCACCATTACATATTAGGATCCTTTCCTCCCCCCATCACAAATCACAGACTTAACATTTAGACAGCTGGTACCTAAGAGTCAAAGCCAGTGTTTTCTCAAAGGCCAAAGTGCCTCACTGAATTGATGTCAGTTGGTACTTAGCAGGATTTTTAAATTCAATTAAATTAAGAGACAAGCTACACAGATTAGGACTCTGCTAGAATCAGAAAGGAATCTTAAAAGGCATAAAATGTCTTTACATTTATTAAGCAAACTCTGCAGTCTTTTCTTGTTATATTCTTGTTGAAAAACAGAACATTCATAAAGTATCATGAAAACAAGAAGCAACAAAAAACTAAGGTTCACATGAGCCACACACTCCCCCTTCCCCTCCCCTCACAAGCAATGGGACTATCTTCACACCCATCTTGCTTTTAACTTTCCAACACAAGCAGCAAGGCACGGTTCACTGCTAGGCTGAAAATGCAGTGCACATGGCCATGGCTGCATTCCTAGGAACCCACCACGGCCACTCCTCCCTTGTATGTCAGGATAAGCAGGTTAAATATACCCACAGAGGTACAGACAGTAAAAGAAAGGCCAAAGTCAGTTGTACAGTTCTGCTAGGACTTCAAGTCTGGAAAGCAACCACTGGGCTGGGAACAGCTCAGTAATCCCAACAGTCATTAACTCCCTTTCCCTTTGTGCACACCAGTCCAAGCCTGCGAGGTTTAACTGAGCCTATGTGCTCTCAGCCCTGGGATGCACATTCCAACAAAGCCAAGAAGCAGGGGACCAGGACAGCCAGCTCTGCCCTTACAGCAGAGACAGAGCACAAAGGATTATTTCTTGGCATTGTTGTGTTTTTTTCATTTTGAAAATTAATTTGGGGATTATGAACAATTACGCTCTTGCACATTAATTGCTGTGATCTAAAATTTTCACATGAAGAAACAACACATGGAAATATTAAAGCACTCATCTTATGGACATGGATCCGAGAACTGTTTAATAGCAGTCAGTGAAGGGGTAACATTGTGCTTTTAATCTACAGTTTAAAAATAATGATTTGTATATCTACTTAGTAAAACAATAAAATTAAGAACAGAAACTGATATTAGGAAACAATGAAAATGTAATAATTAAACACATGATGCTTTTCAAAGCTATATACTTAATGAGCCTAAACAGACACCTACGGTTAGGAGGGTCTTAAAAAAAATAATAAAAAAGACTTATTTTCAAATTTTTTTTTTCTTTTCAATTTTTTTCTACTATACTTATGCTTTGCTTTGGTGTTCTCTCTGCTGCCAACTTAATGCTTTAACAGTATGTTTATGCTTATGTTCTTTTCAAATGCTTGGCATTATAGTGAGATCTCATATCTTTCCTCAAATTAAATTTTGCTCCACATACTCCACATGTATACAGATGAACATCCATGTGCTGCTCCAGTTGCTCATTATTTGGGAATATCTGAAAGCAGACCTGGCATATAGTCTCTCCAGCTGATAAGTGAGATATCATATGCCGTACATGGTCATGTTTTCGGAAGTTTCCTTGATCACAAATGGAACAGACATACCTGGCCATGCCTTTGTGCATATCATTGTGGAGCCGCAACTGGCGCTCTCTTAAGAACTGCTTCCCACATGTCTGACAAACAAACTGTTTTTCCTTGGTATGAACGGTATAGTGTTCCCGCAAGTGGCAACGCTGATAAAATCCTTTCCCACAAAGATTGCAGAAATGCTTACGTCTGTGATCCCTCTCGTTCTCTTCCAACATGGAGTTCTTGAACAGGTCTTGCTCCAGGCAGTTTGACATGTGTTCAACCACTAGGTTTTCAGTTTCAAAACGCTGGCCGCAGTTGGGGCATCGGAATGGACAGGCAGAATGCTTGTATAACTGTTTTTTTTGAAGGCTGTTCATTTGGAAGTGACTGTCCCTGAAGTCCTCTAGCATCTCTGCAAACATCATGTCCCTTATTTCCGACTGCTCCTCAGGGTTTTCTTCTAAGTCCATTTTCTCCTCAGAATTTCTGATCCCGTTCATGGTCAGATCCTGGGGTTCTCCACAGGTCTGTGCATGATCCTGTAACTGCTTGCCTTTGACCAGTATTTGACCACACTTGCCACAGGCACATATATTTTCTATGTGTTTGGATAAATAATGAGAGGACAAATCTTCTTCGGTGATTGTTAGCCCACAAAGTTCACAGGGAGCGTTCTCTACGTCTTCCTGCACTGAAGGAACCTTCCTGTTGAGGTGCCGCGGACTTTTCAAACACTTTCTCTCATCCTCATCCATGGATAAACGGGGCTTTAAAGTCTTCCGAGCATTTCTCTTCTCTCTCATCTCTTCCTCAACGTAGTATCTGTAGAGCGGCTCTTCCTGTTCATCATCGAGGTCGTCGTTGTCGGAAGACTCATTGCAGTCTTTATCAGTCACCTTAATAATGTTAAAATCCTTCAGCTCATCTGTAGTATTCTCCTCTGGTTCCATCTTGATGACAACCCTCTTCCTCTCAGAGGCTCTGCTTCCTTCTTCACCTGATGTCTCAGAGGCAACCGTGCTGCTTTTCCTGCTCGTGATGTTTGACACGGGAGACGAAGAATCGTCCGCAGCTTGGCTCGAGTCCCCCTTGTATTTTTCTGTTTGTGTGGAGATAATTTTAGAAGCAGAGTCCTTTTCACTAAAGTCTATTTTCTCAGTACTGTAGTACCTGGCACTTTGGTAGGAATGCCTGTTGGTGCACGTTAGCACGTGCTCATCCAGTAGCTTTTCACAGCTAAAACTAAACCCGCAGCTGTCGCAGGTGAAGCTCCTTCCGAACCGGCGCGAGTGCGACACGCGCTCTTTTGTGTGAGAGAATTTGGACGTGGTGCTTTTTTTGCAGACATCAAACAGTTGTTCGGGGAAGCTGCTCAGCTGCAAAGCTTCTTCGTCAGGCTCTTTGTTATGGGTTGTATTTACTGTTGAACTTGGCGGCTCCATGCCCCACCTGTTTGCTTCGCTGCCATTTCTAGCGAGCGTGTCTTCGTACATTCTCACGCCAAATATCATTTTACTACTCTGGGTGCTAGAAGCAGAAGATGAACATTTTAAACTAGATGAGTCTGTATCCTGTATATCTTCTAGACATTCAGGTACATTGTATAATTGTAAATAGTTCATGGCCACTTTAAATTGCTCAAAATTGGCAGGTGCTGTCATAATTTTCCCTAAATACATGAACTGTAAAATAAGATCAAAGCATTCAGCGCTAATCTTCATGTTGCTTAGATTCAGCTGGGCTGTAGTGTGTTGATGGTTCATAAAAAACATCCTAAAATAGGAGCTGCAGGCAGCAAGGACTGCTTTATGTGCTTGAAAATAAATATCATCGATAGCGATGCAGCAGTCACAGAGAAAGCCCCACTCTCTTTGGTTGTTTAGCTGCTGAAGGACATAGTTGCTATGGCTGGTTCTTGCCATCTTGTACTTCGATTATAGCCCTGCATAAAGAAGAAGATATCTGTTAAATCATGAGCACAAAACCCAAAACCTACTTCAATGTAGGGAGGAACTGCCATCGTTTTGCTCTCTAGATCTTCCTATTCTGACAGTTTGTGGTACAGCTTCCTGTCTGGAGGTCTTTGCTACTTATGAATACTGATGCCAGTGAAAACATCCATAATTCCATGTGCTCACCACTAGACTTACAAGACGAGTAAACTAATAAACATAACCACCACATATGTCAATCAGAGCAATGCTGCTAGAATCTAAATTAGCAAATATATCTCCAAGTCCTACAGCCAAGATTTTCAGATATGAATTCTGAATGCAGGACTTCAAAAACTTCACAGGATAGACTTCTGTAAGATGGCCCCAGGAAAACATCCATACAAGATAAGCTGGCTGTCAGAAACCACTCTTCAGTCTCAACTTGCCTTTTTACCTGTCAGTCCAACAGACACATGATGCAACTCATCCTAGAAAAGACCAGCCCAGGCTCAAACTGGCCTGTCCCTCCTCATTAAAGAAAACCAAGAGACATCAGTGGAGCACCCACACATTGTGCTCTTCATGGCAGCTCAGGGACCGCCTCAACCTTCTCTACAAGGCATCCTGCAAACCAGGAACTGCAGCCTCAAACACCTTCTCATAAGCAGAGGGCAGCCCGGCTGCGGTGGCACGTCCCACGTAGGAGCCCTACGCTGCAGATGGTGACCAGGCGAGCTGCGTGACAGCCACAGGACTGCAGAGGCAGGAAGTGGTGCACGCCGTGCCTCCAACTGCTCTCAAAACCACTCGTTCAGAACGCTGACATGTAACCAGAAACACGTAGATGGGAAACCGGACAAAGAAAAAACTCAGCAATGGAGAACTGAGAGAGCCAGCAAGCCAGAGGTGGAGCCACAGCCTTGAAAAAGACTGGAGAGAAAGGTGTGCAAGTGCTGAGGGTTGCTGTAAGTGAAAGGACTAATCCGTCCTCAAGAGAAAAGAGGAAGAAAATACACTGGTTTATGTTAACAAAAATATCCAGAAGAAATGCATTATATGCAGGAGGTGTGTGTTTGATTTACAGAAGATAAACTTAAGCAAGTGTGGCCAGATCCAACAGTTAGTCATGACTCAGTTTGGAAAAGCTTTACTGATATACATATTTTCTGTTCTAACTGCACAGGGTGAGGGGGTGAGAAACCAGAAGAAGGTATAAAGAACGCCCTAACTGAAATGTAAAACATAAAGCACTAAGGAGCATTCTTACCATTTTGAAAGGTTACCACAAACAATGCAAATAACTGTAAGAGATTTGTACAAATAAAGTACAGGCTAGCAAATGACATATATTAAATGGCATTTTGTGACTCAGTGAATTGATTTGCAACCACTCTTTTAGCTGTCCAAAATTTAAACACAATACACACAAATGCACCCTTTTTCTTCTTATTCCCCTAACAGCTTACACCTCCTAGGGGGGGAAATGGGTAGGGAAATTAAATTCCACAATTACTGCTGAATTTGCAAGTCTTAGGCGTTGCCTGATTGTGAAGCAGCAAGCCTAACATTAAGTCCCCGTTCTTCATTCCACAAAGGACTGCCACAGAGGAAACACACTCAAGCTCTCCCGACAAGAACGTGCTCACCCCGCCCAGCAATACTCCCTACTGCCAACTCACACAGCAGTACCTCTGGATCACCACCAGCACAAGACCTTGTCTGGCAACAGGAACCTTGAGATTTGGGTTGAACTACACTGATGATGAGCATCTGAATGGCAGCTGCTCCTCCCCTCGACCCAGCCCTCCACACCCAGAACTCCAGATGAGCACCCTGCCGTAATTCTCAGACCGGTTTGGCCCAGTGATGTTCACTGAAGCTCCTTGCACAGAATTCATTTAATGGCTTTCTTACTGACTTGCAAAGCAGTGACTTTGAAAGCAGGAGAATCTCTGAAACAACTTCACACCTTTTCTACAGACAGTGATTATTGTTTAGGCCACTGGGTAACTTCAGATGTCTCATGAAAAACAGCAAAGCTCTCAACATCAGGTAGTAATAAAAGTGCACTTCATGTTCTTGCAAGGGGTAACGTGTTTTGGATTTGAGGCAATTCATTAGATGCTTAAATGCAATTCAGTCTATTGTATCAAGAACAGCAGCTGCATAATGACAAAGAATTAACTTCAACTTCTGCATTATAAGAGTGAAAAACAATGAGAAAATGAGATGAAGCAGTCTAAGGCACCACTGGCCTCTTGCTGAGACCTGCCAACATGACAAAAAAAAAGCTCAGGACAGGTCATGTTTATCCCCCCATCCTCATAAAGTGGCATGTTTTAAATGTGTTATTTAATCGTTTTTTCTTTATATTAAAAGTGCTCCATCATGTCCACCAAGAGCAGAACAGCAGCACAACCAGCAAGCCTGTACCAAACACGTGATCACAAACTATCTGCACACACCTGCAGGCAGGAGCATTTCCAAATCATGGGAATGATGAGTGACAGCCATAAACCTGCCTTTTTGAAGTTTTCTTCTGTGAAAAAAGTTAAAGATATTAGTCCTTTCAACAGAGGAGCTCCTGCAGAGCTTCCAGCACTTCGGTCCTGACACACAAAAATGACCCACTGGCAATGCCCACCCCTGTCACCACTCTGGGACAAAAGGGTGGAGCATGAGGTTGCTTGAGCAGGATGGCAAAGTGCTCAGATACATACCCAGCCTCTACCACAGTAGTACTATGTGAAGATATTAAGAGAGTGTTTATTTATGTTAATGAAAGCACTGGCATCCTCCCTCTGGATGCTGTATTAACCTGCTGCATGTAACTATGTACTTGCAGCTGCCAACACTTCCCACCATGAGAGCCTGTGTTGGGCTATTTAAAACCTCATCACATTTCAACCAGCATGGGCAAAACTCTCCTCCTGAATTGTCTACTTTGGACTGATTCACTTTTTTTTTCTCCCTCCACAGAAAAGTTCAGCCAAAATGGTTTCAAAAATGAAGCTAAGAAAAAGCTTTCATCTATGTAGATTAATATTTTTTTCTTTTAAAAATAAAGTTTCTCTTCCAAAATCTTTGAAGACACTTTATGTGGGAGAAAGCGTTAAGTCTTGGACATGCTGTCATGATATAAAAATCTGACTGGATTTGGCCAAGATATAAGCTTCAGAGTGAGAAGATAGAAATTATCAGTTTATTCACACTTAGAACTTTTGTTAGTTATTAAAATCTCACAATACAGCCTTGCTGAGAGCATTTCATCCTCTTGCAGCTCCTTTGTACACGGGGAGCCTGCCTGAGCCATCCCACCTGCAGTGAAACCCCCTCTTTTGCACAGAGTTCTGCCACAGTTTTAAACTACAAAAGGGCTGATTCAGACAGAAGGAAGGTATTTTTTATTATGAGGATGATGAGGCACTGGCACAGGCTGCCCAGAGGGGTGGTAGATGCCCCATCCCTGCGAACATCCAAGGTCAGGTTGGATGGGACTCTGGGCAACCTAATCCAGTTGGAGATGTCCCTGCTCATTGCAGGGGGCTGGACTAGATGGCATTTTAGGGTCCCTTCCAACACAGTTCCAAGATCCCATGTGCCATCTCCACAAAGCAGAGCTTGCTGGGGACTGCTCTGCACGACAACTCTCTGCTGGGTTTTATCATCCCTCCTGGTAGATGGATGGAAAAGATGCCCAGTTGTGGCTGATGGAAAGGCAGAGCCACCAGGGAGATGGGGAAATGTACAGAAGTGATGGAAAACCTCTGGAAATCTGAAAAGCAGGGAGAGACAGGGTGGGAGTGGAGTGTTGTGCCAAGAGGACAGGACTGGGACTAGGAAGCAGCAGTGGGAATTAAAAGTGCAACGAGGGTCAAACAGTGGAGGGAAGAAGCTGTTTGGGCAAGGGGCTGGGAAAAGCCAAGCTGCAGGGCCTAAGGCAGAAAGGGTAAAAAGCACAGACATGCTTTTCTGGGGAATGGGTGGAACACAATTATAGCATTCACCCCATCAGAGCAGGAACTGCACTCCAAATTCCCAATCCTGCCATCCTTTTGCCATCAGCAAGTGTGACAGGCTTGCTAACAAACTCCTTCACCCCTCAAGAGGAAGCTCTCAGAAAATGAAAATTTATCATTATTTTGTTACTTTAATTGCTAAAATGGCAGCAATCTGCATTTATCACCCATGTAGGTGGTTCAGTGCTGCCAACTACTTTTGAGGTTTGCTTTGGGGAAAAAAAAAGGAGGCATTAGAATAAAAACAGGTCTTTTTACATAAAGCACAAGATTTCAAAGTTAAATGTGTACACAAAAAATGCCTTAAGTAACGCAGGATTAGTTCAGCTGCTGTTCACATATATATTATGTACACACTTATACTGAGTATCTACCACAATATAGTCTTCCAGCCCTCTGACAAGAGTTTCCCTGACTTGGTACATCCTCTGGATCTGTCCAGGCCAAGATCTGAGCAGCAGCAAGACAAGATCCCTGCTCATCTGGCAAAGCATTTGAAGGATGTCAAGTGAATGGGAAGCAGGGGACAAAAAGAAGGATCTCACAGCACTGAACACTCCTTGGAGAACATCATCCCATTGCTGCCAGGGCCAGCACAAGTAATTTCAGCCTTTTTGTTTTGTGTTTTAATAAGTGTGACTTGCACTTTTTGGATGTCCAATTTATTCACACAGGTAAACACCATCAGTAGCAACTGAGGCCAGTGGGAAATACCCTCTCTATGTATTAAACACCAAGTATCTTGGAAAATTGAAGCTCCATGCAGGCAAGTTTGTCAATCCAAAATTTTTATCTGATCCTCTCTGATTCTTCTATTTCAAAGAGAGGAGAAACACCAGCCACTTCCCCAATGGACTCACACACTGCATTTGTGAAGCATCCAAATACTGGAGGCACCAACCTCACAAATCCACAAGTAACTCCAACTTGAGCAATGACTGATTTCTGCAGTAACACAGCACAGGCCACACTGTAAGCAACAGTGAATGATGCAGAGGTGTGCTGAAAAAATGTGCCTGAAAAGAACCTGATAGGAAAATGAAAACTGAAGATATTTGAGCTGGGTATTTTCACTCTGATTTTCAAACTCCAGGTCTCCATATGCATTTTAGTTCCCTAGTAAATATTTATTTTAACACCATCACGCTTCGATTCAAGCTGCTTTGTCTGCCACTAGATTTTTTTCTTTTTTTTGAGGTACCACTTAGATACTACTCAGATATGACCATGAACAAGGTAAGCTGCACTACTACACTTATCAAATACGTTGTCTTTAAGTCTACTAACAAAAAAGAACAGGTATTTACTGCAACTCCATGCTGTCATTTCCTTATACTCAAAACTTTTCTGAGATGTTTTACAACAAGAGAAGTTAAAAATCCTCAAACAAAGAACTGGTAAAGTTCTTTTGCTAACTTCTCTGTCTTCAAAACAGACATACCACAAGGTTCAGAATTTAGAAGGCTTTCAGCTCCTAAAATTAGTAGGTGGTTTTCAAAACCCAGCATTTCCACTGCTGAGCAGGCAAAAACATAGCACTTACATGCTGAGTTACTGGCTGCTTTTCTTTGGAAGCCAAGAGCAGGCTGGACAAAAGTGCAATAAATGAGTGGAGAATTTGGTGCTAATAGAAAAGGAGACTGGAAAACCTCAAGCAAACAACGCCCAGTTACCCAAAGCAACAAGAGTGTGGGCAGTAGAAAGCAAATCCCCCATCACAGTCTGACCATACCCCACCCTGGGACAGGTTCCCAAGAACCCTCCTCCATAAACAGCTACTTTGCCTCTATGGGTCAAATCCACCAGAGCCTGGATTCCTGGTGCTGCATTCCTAGATTCAAGATGCTGCAGAGAGAATCCTACATGACATGTATGAACTCTCCATGTAATGCCCAAGGAGTTTGAGTGTTCAGCTACTGCATCAACCACAGAGCTCTCAACAGGCTACAGCCTTTACCTAGACATACTCCATGGGAAGCCACCAAGATTGCTCTGGGACTGCACAGTCCCAGTGCCTTGGTTTACACAAACACTGCAAAAACAGCAAAGAACTCGGGGCCAGGTGACCCTCTCGAGAGCAGCTGAGTTCACACTGCAAGTGTAGCCTTGATTAAAACAACTATGGGAATTCCATGAGCTGCCAGGGAAATGTAATTAAGCTCCATTATTCAGGCTATGAAGGACTGAAGGTATAATTTACCCTCCTCCCATAGCCTTTCCAATCGAATGCCTTCAGGCACCCTTGTTGGGAAGATGATTCCAAGGATGCAGATACTCATCTGCAGACACATCCCGCTGGCTGAATCAACTGATTTTAAACAGACTCCTGGATAACACATAGAACAAGTTCCATGACACTTGGGCTAGATCTGAACCAGGGAAAAGTAAGACACTCCAAAGCTTCCAAACATGAGCAGTCAGAACCACTTGATCCCCTGTTCTGCACAGTTCAGCCAGCAGTTCTCTGCTGATTCAGCATTTGTGTCCACAAATGAGAAACAGACATCAAGATTTACTAAGTTATGATTCTCAGCTGCTGACTGAAACTTACTTAAGATGTATTACATGACCTTAGGCAAGAACACTCCTCAAAAGACAAGGAATACTTAAGAGAAAACGGAATTTTTGCTAAAACCCCATCTCAACTTCAAACAACTTTAGATCAGATCTAGGTGGTAGAACTACTACAGAGACCCTATGCAGTCCTTTAAAGTAACCTGCTATCCACAAAGGACTACTCTAGAAAGTCACAGTTATCTTTTATCTGACACCTTTACAGCTGTCAGGCAACACAGTAATGATATGTTTAAGAAGAAATAATTAGTGGGGAAAAAAATTATGATATCCAATTTATGCCTTGTAGCAGGAAGATGAGCCTTTTTATCTAAGCTCTCCAAGTTACACCAACTTTCAACTTCAGGAGGCATCTTGATGGTTGAACTATGTCTTGAGACCCTCAAATGAAGCCACACGTGCCTCCCAGGAAAGCATCCTTAGCTGAATACAGGTTGTACTTCAGCTTAACAACTTGCTGGATGCACAGGAATGAAGCACAGAGACTTGTGACACATAAGTCAAACTACAGATTTTGTTGGCTCTTTCTGGTCTTAAAAATTTCACGTTTTACATTCAGCATATTAAAAATAAAAATAAGGCCTCTAAGGTCTCCATACAATGAAATAGGTTTAATNTGTGATCTTATTCCACACAAAACTTCCCAGCTACTAGGAAGAAGTGTCTTCTATTACTTCTCCAAGCTTCCCATGCAGCACCAACCCATGTCTTCCTTACCTGCATCCAACCTCCCCCCAGGGTCGGTGCCTGCTGGTTCCCTGTTACCTCAAACAGCAGCAGAGTGCAGCTCATCCTGCCTGTTACTCCTCAGGTTTTCTGGCCAGTCATCCAAAAATCTCTCCACAATCTTGTCAACTCGCTATGCTGCTGCTGCTGCTGCTGCTTCTGCCTAGGGAAATCTCTGCCAGGGCTGCAACCACCCGTGTTTGGCCGGTTTTCCCCACGGCCATATGGTCCCAACGCCTCTCCCCCGCTTGCCATGAAAGCTCAAGTTGTAGTTAAGTAAAAAATGAGAAGCCCGCATCCCCCTGCTCACGGCTGCTGTGTGGGTTTTTCCAAGAGCTGTAATAAGGAATGTTAAACAAACACCTTTAATTAAAGGAATGTTTGTTTAATGTAATTAAATGCCTAAGGAACACCGCACTGGTGCAACCCCGGATGGTTCTGCAGCGTGTGCTGTACCTTGCGATACTCCAGTGCGAGGGAAATAATGCAAGCAAAGGACAAAACCTGCCAGCAAACATCCAAATATTAAGCAGCACCCAAGCCACTCTACCCATTTACCAATGCCTACGTGTCAAGGGGAACCGGCACTCATCTGTCAGCCGAAACAGGCCAAACTTGAGAATCCGAGTCATAAAAAGTCCTGAAAAACAGAAAGAAATAAAACCCCAGCCCTAAACCCACAGCGCTTTCAGTCCCTTTTCCCTTACTCTCTTTACTACCTTTCTATCCGACCAGACAAGAGGAGTTATTTGAGGAACGAGACTTTCAACAGCGCTCCCAGAGCGGCACAGAGGTTGTTTTTTATGTGACAAAAGTATTCCCCCTTCCTTTCCAGCCGCCTCCGAGGCGATCCAGCGCACTGCCAGCCCCAAGTGAAACCCAAGTCTCCCGCCTGGCAGGGTGGAGCATTCCCTCCGCCTGCAGCCCCGCTCCGTTTTTCGCCGAACTACCGCAACTCGCTCCAACTTTTGGGGCGTTTATTTTGCGGAAGACAAAAGAGAAGAAGTGGTGGGACCCGCGGCGGGGGCCGGGGCCAGGCGCGACAGCGGCACTCGAGATGTTTACCGCGACTTCGAGCCCCGGAGCCACCCGTGCGGCGCGGTGCCCTTCCCTTCCCTTCCCTTCGCCGCCTCTCGCCCCTGCACCTCCCTAGGCCGCTCCTCGCTCCCCAGCGCGGCATCCCCCGACCCCCGCCCGCCCCGCAGGTGGAGCGCGCCCGCCGCGGCCCCCGGAGCGAGGGAGGGAAGGAGGGAAGAAGAGAAGGAGCCGGACCCGCCGCCGCTGCCGCCG